>JASWHU010000703.1:0-32753 GCA_030819815.1 Strix occidentalis | reverse complement strand
AAACACTAACACTTGTTCAGAAGGAAAGAAAGCACAGAGCCCCACAATTTATGTTGCCCTGGAGAGCTTGCAGAGCACTGGGGAAAAGGCAGGCAGAGAATTCCCTGCTAGCACCTTCTCTGTGCCTGGGAAGCACAAGTGTTTCCCATTGCTTCGCAGAATCGCGTTTGTGCAGAAAACACTAACACTTGTTCAGAAGGAAAGAAAGCACAGAGCCCCACATTTTATGTTGCCCTGGAGAGCTTGCAGAGCACTGGGGAAAAGGCAGGCAGAGAATTCCCTGCTAGCACCTTCTCTGTGCCTGGGAAGCACAAGTGTTCACATTGCTTCGCAGAATCGCGTTTGTGCAGAAAACACTAACACTTGTTCAGAAGGAAAGAAAGCACAGAGCCCCAGCATTTTATGTTGCCCTGAGAGCTTGCAGAGCACTGGGGAAAGGCAGGCAGAGAATTCCCTGCTAGCACCTTCTCTGTGCCTGGGAAGCACGAAGTGTTCACATTGCTTCGCAGAATCGCGTTTGTGCAGAAAACACTAACACTTGTTCAGAAGGAAAGAAAGCACAGAGCCCCAGATTTTATGTTGCCCTGGAGAGCTTGCAGAGCACTGGGGAAAGGCAGGCAGAGAATTCCCTGCTAGCACCTTCTCTGTGCCTGGGAAGCACAAGTGTTCACATTGCTTCGCAGAATCGCGTTTGTGCAGAAAACACTAACACTTGTTCAGAAGGAAAGAAAGCACAGAGCCCCACGATTTTATGTTGCCCTGGAGAGCTTGCAGAGCACTGGGGAAAGGCAGGCAGAGAATTCCCTGCTAGCACCTTCTCTGTGCCTGGGAAGCACAAGTGTTCACATTGCTTCGCAGAATCGCGTTTGTGCAGAAAACACTAACACTTGTTCAGAAGGAAAGAAAGCACAGAGCCCCACATTTTATGTTGCCCTGGAGAGCTTGCAGAGCACTGGGGAAAGGCAGGCAGAGAATTCCCTGCTAGCACCTTCTCTGTGCCTGGGAAGCACAAGTGTTCACATTGCTTCGCAGAATCGCGTTTGTGCAGAAAACACTAACACTTGTTCAGAAGGAAAGAAAGCACAGAGCCCAGATTTTATGTTGCCCTGGAGAGCTTGCAGAGCACTGGGGAAAGGCAGGCAGAGAATTCCCTGCTAGCACCTTCTCTGTGCCTGGAAGCACAAGTGTTCACATTGCTTCGCAGAATCGCGTTTGTGCAGAAAACACTAACACTTGTTCAGAAGGAAAGAAAGCACAGAGCCCCAGCGATTTTATGTTGCCCTGGAGAGCTTGCAGAGCACTGGGAAAGGCAGGCAGAGAATTCCCTGCTAGCACCTTCTCTGTGCCTGGGAAGCACAAGTGTTCACATTGCTTCGCAGAATCGCGTTTGTGCAGAAAACACTAACACTTGTTCAGAAGGAAAGAAAGCACAGAGCCCCACAATTTATGTTGCCCTGGAGAGCTTGCAGAGCACTGGGGGAAAGGCAGGCAGAGAATTCCCTGCTAGCACCTTCTCTGTGCTGGGAAGCACAAGTGTTCACATTGCTTCGCAGAATCGCGTTTGTGCAGAAAACACTAACACTTGTTCAGAAGGAAAGAAAGCACAGAGCCCCAGATTTATGTTGCCCTGGAGAGCTTGCAGAGCACTGGGGGAAAGGCAGGCAGAGAATTCCCTGCTAGCACCTTCTCTGTGCCTGGGAAGCACAAGTGTTCCCATTGCTTCGCAGAATCGCGTTTGTGCAGAAAACACTAACACTTGTTCAGAAGGAAAGAAAGCACAGAGCCCCACATTTTATGTTGCCCTGGAGAGCTTGCAGAGCACTGGGGAAAGGCAGGCAGAGAATTCCCTGCTAGCACCTTCTCTGTGCCTGGGAAGCACAAGTGTTCACATTGCTTCGCAGAATCGCGTTTGTGCAGAAAACACTAACACTTGTTCAGAAGGAAAGAAAGCACAGAGCCCCAGATTTTATGTTGCCCTGGAGAGCTTGCAGAGCACTGGGGAAAAGCAGGCAGAGAATTCCCTGCTAGCACCTTCTCTGTGCCTGGGAAGCACAAGTGTTCACATTGCTTCGCAGAATCGCGTTTGTGCAGAAAACACTAACACTTGTTCAGAAGGAAAGAAAGCACAGAGCCCCACATTTTATGTTGCCCTGGAGAGCTTGCAGAGCACTGGGGAAAGGCAGGCAGAGAATTCCCTGCTAGCACCTTCTCTGTGCCTGGGAAGGAGAAGTGTTCACATTGCTTCGCAGAATCGCGTTTGTGCAGAAAACACTAACACTTGTTCAGAAGGAAAGAAAGCACAGAGCCCCACATTTTATGTTGCCCCTGGAGAGCTTGCAGAGCACTGGGGGAAAAGGCAGGCAGAGAATTCCCTGCTAGCACCTTCTCTGTGCCTGGGAAGCACAAGTGTTCCCATTGCTTCGCAGAATCGCGTTTGTGCAGAAAACACTAACACTTGTTCAGAAGGAAAGAAAGCACAGAGCCCCACATTTTATGTTGCCCTGGAGAGCTTGCAGAGCACTGGGGAAAGGCAGGCAGAGAATTCCCTGCTAGCACCTTCTCTGTGCCTGGGAAGGAGAAGTGTTCACATTGCTTCGCAGAATCGCGTTTGTGCAGAAAACACTAACACTTGTTCAGAAGGAAAGAAAGCACAGAGCCCCAGATTTTATGTTGCCCTGGAGAGCTTGCAGAGCACTGGGGAAAGGCAGGCAGAGAATTCCCTGCTAGCACCTTCTCTGTGCCTGGGAAGCACAAGTGTTCACATTGCTTCGCAGAATCGCGTTTGTGCAGAAAACACTAACACTTGTTCAGAAGGAAAGAAAGCACAGAGCCCCACATTTTATGTTGCCCTGGAGAGCTTGCAGAGCACTGGGGAAAAGCAGGCAGAGAATTCCCTGCCAGCACCTTCTCTGTGCTGGAAGCACAAGTGTTCCCATTGCTTCGCAGAATCGCGTTTGTGCAGAAAACACTAACACTTGTTCAGAAGGAAAGACAGCACAGAGCCCCAGATTTTATGTTGCCCTGGAGAGCTTGCAGAGCACTGGGGAAAAGCAGGCAGAGAATTCCTGCTAGCACCTCTCTGTGCCTGGGAAGCACAAGTGTTCACATTGCTTCGCAGAATCGAGTTTGTGCAGAAAAACACTAACACTTGTTCAGAAGGAAAGAAAGCACAGAGCCCCACATTTTATGTTGCCCTGGAGAGCTTGCAGAGCACTGGGGAAAGGCAGGCAGAGAATTCCCTGCTAGCACCTTCTCTGTGCCTGGGAAGGAGAAGTGTTCACATTGCTTCGCAGAATCGCGTTTGTGCAGAAAACACTAACACTTGTTCAGAAGGAAAGAAAGCACAGAGCCCCACATTTTATGTTGCCCTGGAGAGCTTGCAGAGCACTGGGGAAAGGCAGGCAGAGAATTCCTGCTAGCACCTTCTCTGTGCCTGGGAAGGAGAAGTGTTCACATTGCTTCGCAGAATCGCGTTTGTGCAGAAAACACTAACACTTGTTCAGAAGGAAAGAAAGCACAGAGCCCCACATTTTATGTTGCCCTGGAGAGCTTGCAGAGCACTGGGGAAAAGCAGGCAGAGAATTCCCTGCTAGCACCTTCTCTGTGCCTGGGAAGCACAAGTGTTCACATTGCTTCGCAGAATCGCGTTTGTGCAGAAAACACTAACACTTGTTCAGAAGGAAAGAAAGCACAGAGCCCCAGATTTTATGTTGCCCTGGAGAGCTTGCAGAGCACTGGGAAAGGCAGGCAGAGAATTCCCTGCTAGCACCTTCTCTGTGCCTGGGAAGGAGAAGTGTTCACATTGCTTCGCAGAATCGCGTTTGTGCAGAAAACACTAACACTTGTTCAGAAGGAAGAAAGCACAGAGCCCCAGATTTTATGTTGCCCTGGAGAGCTTGCAGAGCACTGGGGAAAGGCAGGCAGAGAATTCCCTGCTAGCACCTTCTCTGTGCCTGGGAAGCACAAGTGTTCACATTGCTTCGCAGAATCGTGTTTGTGCAGAAAACACTAACACTTGTTCAGAAGGAAAGAAAGCACAGAGCCCCAGATTTTATGTTGCCCTGGAGAGCTTGCAGAGCACTGGGGAAAGGCAGGCAGAGAATTCCCTGCTAGCACCTTCTCTGTGCCTGGGAAGCACAAGTGTTCACATTGCTTCGCAGAATCGCGTTTGTGCAGAAACACTAACACTTGTTCAGAAGGAAAGAAAGCACAGAGCCCAGATTTTATGTTGCCCTGGAGAGCTTGCAGAGCACTGGGGAAAAGCAGGCAGAGAATTCCCTGCTAGCACCTTCTCTGTGCCTGGGAAGCACAGTGTTCACATTGCTTCGCAGAATCGCGTTTGTGCAGAAAACACTAACACTTGTTCAGAAGGAAAGAAAGCACAGAGCCCCACATTTTATGTTGCCCTGGAGAGCTTGCAGAGCACTGGGGAAAGGCAGGCAGAGAATATCCCTGCTAGCACCTTCTCTGTGCCTGGGAAGGAGAAGTGTTCACATTGCTTCGCAGAATCGCGTTTGTGCAGAAAACACTAACACTTGTTCAGAAGGAAAGAAAGCACAGAGCCCCACATTTTATGTTGCCCTGGAGAGCTTGCAGAGCACTGGGGAAAAGCAGGCAGAGAATTCCCTGCTAGCACCTTCTCTGTGCCTGGGAAGCACAAGTGTTCCCATTGCTTCGCAGAATCGCGTTTGTGCAGAAAACACTAACACTTGTTCAGAAGGAAAGAAAGCACAGAGCCCCAGATTTTATGTTGCCCTGGAGAGCTTGCAGAGCACTGGGGAAAGGCAGGCAGAGAATTCCCTGCTAGCACCTTCTCTGTGCCTGGGAAGGAGAAGTGTTCACATTGCTTCGCAGAATCGCGTTTGTGCAGAAAACACTAACACTTGTTCAGAAGGAAAGAAAGCCCAGAGCCCCACATTTTATGTTGCCCTGAGAGCTTGCAGAGCACTGGGGAAAAGCAGGCAGAGAATTCCCTGCTAGCACCTTCTCTGTGCCTGGGAAGCACAAGTGTTCACATTGCTTCGCAGAATAGCGTTTGTGCAGAAAACACTAACACTTGTTCAGAAGGAAAGAAAGCACAGAGCCCCAGATTTTATGTTGCCCTGGAGAGCTTGCAGAGCACTGGGGAAAGGCAGGCAGAGAATTCCCTGCTAGCACCTTCTCTGTGCCTGGGAAGCACAAGTGTTCCCATTGCTTCGCAGAATCGCGTTTGTGCAGAAAACACTAACACTTGTTCAGAAGGAAAGAAAGCACAGAGCCCCACATTTTATGTTGCCCTGGAGAGCTTGCAGAGCACTGGGGAAAGGCAGGCAGAGAATTCCCTGCTAGCACCTTCTCTGTGCCTGGGAAGCACAAGTGTTCCCATTGCTTCGCAGAATCGCGTTTGTGCAGAAAACACTAACACCTTGTTCAGAAGGAAAGAAAGCACAGAGCCCCAGATTTTATGTTGCCCTGGAGAGCTTGCAGAGCACTGGGGAAAGGCAGGCAGAGAATTCCCTGCTAGCACCTTCTCTGTGCCTGGGAAGGAGAAGTGTTCACATTGCTTCGCAGAATCGCGTTTGTGCAGAAAACACTAACACTTGTTCAGAAGGAAAGAAAGCCCAGAGCCCCACATTTTATGTTGCCCTGGAGAGCTTGCAGAGCACTGGGGAAAGGCAGGCAGAGAATTCCCTGCTAGCACCTTCTCTGTGCCTGGGAAGCACAAGTGTTCCCATTGCTTCGCAGAATAGCGTTTGTGCAGAAAACACTAACACTTGTTCAGAAGGAAAGAAAGCACAGAGCCCCAGATTTTATGTTGCCCTGGAGAGCTTGCAGAGCACTGGGGAAAGGCAGCAGAGAATTCCCTGCTAGCACCTTCTCTGTGCCTGGGAAGGAGAAGTGTTCACATTGCTTCGCAGAATCGCGTTTGTGCAGAAAACACTAACACTTGTTCAGAAGGAAAGAAAGCACAGAGCCCCAGATTTTATGTTGCCCTGGAGAGCTTGCAGAGCACTGGGGAAAGGCAGGCAGAGAATTCCCTGCTAGCACCTTCTCTGTGCCTGGGAAGCACAAGTGTTCCCATTGCTTTCGCAGAATCGCGTTTGTGCAGAAAACACTAACACTTGTTCAGAAGGAAAGAAAGCACAGAGCCCCAGATATTATGTTGCCCTGGAGAGCTTGCAGAGCACTTGGGGAAAGGCAGGCAGAGAATTCCCTGCTAGCACCTTCTCTGTGCCTGGGAAGGCAGAAAGTGTTCACATTGCTTCGCAGAATCGCGTTTGTGCAGAAAACACTAACACTTGTTCAGAAGGAAAGAAAGCCCAGAGCCCCACATTTTATGTTGCCCTGGAGAGCTTGCAGAGCACTGGGGAAAGGCAGGCAGAGAATTCCCTGCTAGCACCTTCTCTGTGCCTGGGAAGCACAAGTGTTCCCATTGCTTCGCAGAATCGCGTTTGTGCAGAAAACACTAACACTTGTTCAGAAGGAAAGAAAGCACAGAGCCCCAGATTTTATGTTGCCCTGGAGAGCTTGCAGAGCACTGGGGAAAGGCAGGCAGAGAATTCCCTGCTAGCACCTTCTCTGTGCCTGGAAGCACAAGTGTTCCCATTGCTTCGCAGAATCGCGTTTGTGCAGAAAACACTAACACTTGTTCAGAAGGAAAGAAAGCACAGAGCCCAGATTTTATGTTGCCCTGGAGAGCTTGCAGAGCACTGGGGAAAGGCAGGCAGAGAATTCCCTGCTAGCACCTTCTCTGTGCCTGGGAAGCACAAGTGTTCCCATTGCTTCGCAGAATCGCGTTTGTGCAGAAAACACTAACACTTGTTCAGAAGGAAAGAAAGCACAGAGCCCCAGATTTTATGTTGCCCTGGAGAGCTTGCAGAGCACTGGGGAAAGGCAGCAGAGAATTCCCTGCTAGCACCTTCTCTGTGCCTGGGAAGGAGAAGTGTTCCCATTGCTTCGCAGAATCGCGTTTGTGCAGAAAACACTAACACTTGTTCAGAAGGAAAGAAAGCCCAGAGCCCCACATTTTATGTTGCCCTGGAGAGCTTGCAGAGCACTGGGGAAAGGCAGGCAGAGAATTCCCTGCTAGCACCTTCTCTGTGCCTGGGAAGCACAAGTGTTCCCATTGCTTCGCAGAATCGCGTTTGTGCAGAAAACACTAACACTTGTTCAGAAGGAAAGAAAGCACAGAGCCCCACATTTTATGTTGCCCTGGAGAGCTTGCAGAGCACTGTGGAAAAGCAGGCAGAGAATTCCCTGCTAGCACCTTCTCTGTGCCTGGGAAGCACAAGTGTTCCCATTGCTTCGCAGAATCGCGTTTGTGCAGAAAACACTAACACTTGTTCAGAAGGAAAGAAAGCACAGAGCCCCACATTTTATGTTGCCCTGGAGAGCTTGCAGAGCACTGGGGGAAAGGCAGGCAGAGAATTCCCTGCTAGCACCTTCTCTGTGCCTGGGAAGCACAAGTGTTCACATTGCTTCGCAGAATCGCGTTTGTGCAGAAAACACTAACACTTGTTCAGAAGGAAAGAAAGCACAGAGCCCCAGATTTTATGTTGCCCTGGAGAGCTTGCAGAGCACTGGGGAAAGGCAGGCAGAGAATTCCCTGCTAGCACCTTCTCTGTGCCTGGAAGCACAAGTGTTCACATTGCTTCGCAGAATCGCGTTTGTGCAGAAAACACTAACACTTGTTCAGAAGGAAAGAAAGCACAGAGCCCCACATTTTATGTTGCCCTTGGAGAGCTTGCAGAGCACTGGGGAAAAGCAGGCAGAGAATTCCCTGCTAGCACCTTCTCTGTGCCTGGGAAGGAGAAGTGTTCACATTGCTTCGCAGAATCGCGTTTGTGCAGAAAACACTAACACTTGTTCAGAAGGAAAGAAAGCACAGAGCCCCAGATTTATGTTGCCCTGGAGAGCTTGCAGAGCACTGGGGAAAAGCAGGAAGAGAATTCCCTGCTAGCACCTTCTCTGTGCCTGGGAGGAGAAGTGTTCACATTGCTTCGCAGAATCGCGTTTGTGCAGAAAACACTAACACTTGTTCAGAAGGAAAGAAAGCACAGAGCCCACATTTTATGTTGCCCTGGAGAGCTTGCAGAGCACTGGGGAAAGGCAGGCAGAGAATTCCCTGCTAGCACCTTCTCTGTGCCTGGGAAGCACAAGTGTTCACATTGCTTCACAGAATCGCGTTTGTGCAGAAAACACTAACACTTGTTCAGAAGGAAAGAAAGCACAGAGCCCCACATTTTATGTTGCCCTGGAGAGCTTGCAGAGCACTGGGAAAGGCAGGCAGAGAATTCCCTGCTAGCACCTTCTCTGTGCCTGGGAAGCACAAGTGTCACATTGCTTCGCAGAATCGCGTTTGTGCAGAAACACTAACACTTGTTCAGAAGGAAAGAAAGCACAGAGCCCCAGATTTTATGTTGCCCTGGAGAGCTTGCAGAGCACTGGGGAAAGGCAGGCAGAGAATTCCCTGCTAGCACCTTCTCTGTGCCTGGGAAGCACAAGTGTTCCCATTGCTTCGCAGAATCGCGTTTGTGCAGAAAACACTAACACTTGTTCAGAAGGAAAGAAAGCACAGAGCCCCAGATTTTATGTTGCCCTGGAGAGCTTGCAGAGCACTGGGGAAAGGCAGGCAGAGAATTCCCTGCTAGCACCTTCTCTGTGCCTGGGAAGCACAAGTGTTCACATTGCTTCGCAGAATCGCGTTTGTGCAGAAAACACTAACACTTGTTCAGAAGGAAAGAAAGCACAGAGCCCCACATTTTATGTTGCCCTGGAGAGCTTGCAGAGCACTGGGAAAGGCAGGCAGAGAATTCCCCTGCTAGCACCTTCTCTGTGCTGGGAAGCACAAGTGTTCCCATTGCTTCGCAGAATCGCGTTTGTGCAGAAAACACTAACACTTGTTCAGAAGGAAAGAAAGCACAGAGCCCCAGATTTTATGTTGCCCTGGAGAGCTTGCAGAGCACTGGGGAAAAGCAGGCAGAGAATTCCCTGCTAGCACCTTCTCTGTGCCTGGGAAGCACAAGTGTTCACATTGCTTCGCAGAATCGCGTTTGTGCAGAAAACACTAACACTTGTTCAGAAGGAAAGAAAGCACAGAGCCCCACATTTTATGTTGCCCTGGAGAGCTTGCAGAGCACTGGGAAAGGCAGGCAGAGAATTCCCTGCTAGCACCTTCTCTGTGCCTGGGAAGGAGAAGTGTTCACATTGCTTCGCAGAATCGCGTTTGTGCAGAAAACACTAACACTTGTTCAGAAGGAAAGAAAGCACAGAGCCCCAGATTTTATGTTGCCCTGGAGAGCTTGCAGAGCACTGGGGAAAAGCAGGCAGAGAATTCCCTGCTAGCACCTTCTCTGTGCCTGGGAAGCACAAGTGTTCCCATTGCTTCGCAGAATCGCGTTTGTGCAGAAAACACTAACACTTGTTCAGAAGGAAAGAAAGCACAGAGCCCCACATTTTATGTTGCCTGGAGAGCTTGCAGAGCACTGGGGAAAGGCAGGCAGAGAATTCCCTGCTAGCACCTTCTCTGTGCCTGGGAAGGAGAAGTGTTCACATTGCTTCGCAGAATCGCGTTTGTGCAGAAAACACTAACACTTGTTCAGAAGGAAAGAAAGCACAGAGCCCCCAGATTTTATGTTGCCCTGGAGAGCTTGCAGAGCACTGGGGAAAGGCAGGCAGAGAATTCCCTGCTAGCACCTTCTCTGTGCCTGGGAAGCACAAGTGTTCACATTGCTTCGCAGAATCGCGTTTGTGCAGAAAACACTAACACTTGTTCAGAAGGAAAGAAAGCACAGAGCCCCACATTTTTATGTTGCCCTGGAGAGCTTGCAGAGCACTGGGGAAAGGCAGGCAGAGAATTCCCTGCTAGCACCTTCTCTGTGCCTGGGAAGGAGAAGTGTTCACATTGCTTCGCAGAATCGCGTTTGTGCAGAAAACACTAACACTTGTTCAGAAGGAAGAAAGCACAGAGCCCCACATTTTATGTTGCCCTGGAGAGCTTGCAGAGCACTGGGAAAGGCAGGCAGAGAATTCCCTGCTAGCACCTTCTCTGTGCCTGGGAAGGAGAAGTGTTCACATTGCTTCGCAGAATCGCGTTTGTGCAGAAAACACTAACACTTGTTCAGAAGGAAAGAAAGCACAGAGCCCCAGCATTTTATGTTGCCCTGGAGAGCTTGCAGAGCACTGGGGAAAAGCAGGCAGAGAATTCCCTGCTAGCACCTTCTCTGTGCCTGGGAAGCACAAGTGTTCCCATTGCTTCGCAGAATCGCGTTTGTGCAGAAAACACTAACACTTGTTCAGAAGGAAAGAAAGCACAGAGCCCCACATTTTATGTTGCCCTGGAGAGCTTGCAGAGCACTGGGAAAGGCAGGCAGAGAATTCCCTGCTAGCACCTTCTCTGTGCCTGGGAAGCACAAGTGTTCACATTGCTTCGCAGAATCGCGTTTGTGCAGAAAACACTAACACTTGTTCAGAAGGAAAGAAAGCACAGAGCCCCACATTTTATGTTGCCCTGGAGAGCTTGCAGAGCACTGGGGAAAGGCAGGCAGAGAATTCCCTGCTAGCACCTTCTCTGTGCCTGGGAAGCACAAGTGTTCACATTGCTTCGCAGAATCGTGTTTGTGCAGAAAACACTAACACTTGTTCAGAAGGAAAGAAAGCACAGAGCCCCAGATTTTATGTTGCCCTGGAGAGCTTGCAGAGCACTGGGGAAAGGCAGGCAGAGAATTCCCTGCTAGCACCTTCTCTGTGCCTGGGAAGGAGAAGTGTTCACATTGCTTCGCAGAATCGCGTTTGTGCAGAAAAACACTAACACTTGTTCAGAAGGAAAGAAAGCACAGAGCCCCAGATTTTATGTTGCCCTGGAGAGCTTGCAGAGCACTGGGAAAAGCAGGCAGAGAATTCCCTGCTAGCACCTTCTCTGTGCCTGGGAAGCACAAGTGTTCCCATTGCTTCGCAGAATCGCGTTTGTGCAGAAAACACTAACACTTGTTCAGAAGGAAAGAAAGCACAGAGCCCCAGATTTTATGTTGCCCTGGAGAGCTTGCAGAGCACTGGGGAAAGGCAGGCAAGAGAATTCCCTGCTAGCACCTTCTCTGTGCCTGGGGAAGGAGAAGTGTTCACATTGCTTCGCAGAATCGCGTTTGTGCAGAAAACACTAACACTTGTTCAGAAGGAAAGAAAGCACAGAGCCCCACATTTTATGTTGCCCTGGAGAGCTTGCAGAGCACTGGGGAAAAGCAGGCAGAGAATTCCCTGCTAGCACCTTCTCTGTGCCTGGGAAGCACAAGTGTTCACATTGCTTCGCAGAATCGCGTTTGTGCAGAAAACACTAACACTTGTTCAGAAGGAAAGAAAGCACAGAGCCCCAGATTTTATGTTGCCCTGGAGAGCTTGCAGAGCACTGGGGAAAGGCAGGCAGAGAATTCCCTGCTAGCACCTTCTCTGTGCCTGGGAAGCACAAGTGTTCCCATTGCTTCGCAGAATCGTGTTTGTGCAGAAAACACTAACACTTGTTCAGAAGGAAAGAAAGCACAGAGCCCCACATTTTATGTTGCCCTGGAGAGCTTGCAGAGCACTGGGGAAAAGCAGGCAGAGAATTCCCTGCTAGCACCTTCTCTGTGCCTGGGAAGCACAAGTGTTCCCATTGCTTCGCAGAATCGCGTTTGTGCAGAAAACACTAACACTTGTTCAGAAGGAAAGAAAGCACAGAGCCCCACATTTTATGTTGCCCTGGAGAGCTTGCAGAGCACTGGGGAAAGGCAGGCAGAGAATTCCCTGCTAGCACCTTCTCTGTGCCTGGGAAGCACAAGTGTTCCCATTGCTTCGCAGAATCGCGTTTGTGCAGAAAACACTGACACTTGTTCAGAAGGAAAGAAAGCACAGAGCCCCACATTTTATGTTGCCCTGGAGAGCTTGCAGAGCACTGGGGAAAAGCAGGCAGAGAATTCCCTGCTAGCACCTTCTCTGTGCCTGGGAAGCACAGTGTTCACATTGCTTCGCAGAATCGCGTTTGTGCAGAAAACACTAACACTTGTTCAGAAGGAAAGAAAGCACAGAGCCCCGACATTTTATGTTGCCCTGGAGAGCTTGCAGAGCACTGGGGAAAGGCAGGCAGAGAATTCCCTGCTAGCACCTTCTCTGTGCTGGGAAGCACAAGTGTTCCCATTGCTTCGCAGAATCGCGTTTGTGCAGAAAACACTAACACTTGTTCAGAAGGAAAGAAAGCACAGAGCCCCACATTTTATGTTGCCCTGGAGAGCTTGCAGAGCACTGGGGAAAGGCAGGCAGAGAATTCCCTGCTAGCACCTTCTCTGTGCCTGGGAAGGAGAAGTGTTCACATTGCTTCGCAGAATCGCGTTTGTGCAGAAAACACTAACACTTGTTCAGAAGGAAAGAAAGCACAGAGCCCCAGATTTTATGTTGCCCTGGAGAGCTTGCAGAGCACTGGGGAAAAGCAGGAAGAGAATTCCTGCTAGCACCTTCTCTGTGCCTGGGAAGCACAAGTGTTCCCATTGCTTCGCAGAATCGCGTTTGTGCAGAAAACACTAACACTTGTTCAGAAGGAAAGAAAGCACAGAGCCCCACATTTTATGTTGCCCTGGAGAGCTTGCAGAGCACTGGGGAAAGGCAGGCAGAGAATTCCCTGGTAGCACCTTCTCTGTGCCTGGAAGCACAAGTGTTCACATTGCTTCACAGAATCGCGTTTGTGCAGAAAACACTAACACTTGTTCAGAAGGAAAGAAAGCACAGAGCCCCACATTTTATGTTGCCCTGGAGAGCTTGCAGAGCACTGGGGAAAGGCAGGCAGAGAATTCCCTGCTAGCACCTTCTCTGTGCCTGGGAAGCACAAGTGTTCACATTGCTTCGCAGAATCGCGTTTGTGCAGAAAACACTAACACTTGTTCAGAAGGAAAGAAAGCACAGAGCCCCAGATTTTATGTTGCCCTGGAGAGCTTGCAGAGCACTGGGGAAAGGCAGGCAGAGAATTCCCTGCTAGCACCTTCTCTGTGCCTGGAAGCACAAGTGTTCCCATTGCTTCGCAGAATCGCGTTTGTGCAGAAAACACTAACACTTGTTCAGAAGGAAAGAAAGCACAGAGCCCCACATTTTATGTTGCCCTGGAGAGCTTGCAGAGCACTGGGGAAAGGCAGGCAGAGAATTCCCTGCTAGCACCTTCTCTGTGCCTGGGAAGCACAAGTGTTCACATTGCTTCGCAGAATCGCGTTTGTGCAGAAAACACTAACACTTGTTCAGAAGGAAAGAAAGCACAGAGCCCCAGATTTTATGTTGCCCTGGAGAGCTTGCAGAGCACTGGGGAAAGGCAGGCAGAGAATTCCCTGCTAGCACCTTCTCTGTGCCTGGGAAGCACAAGTGTTCACATTGCTTCGCAGAATCGCGTTTGTGCAGAAAACACTAACACTTGTTCAGAAGGAAAGAAAGCACAGAGCCCCAGATTTTATGTTGCCCTGGAGAGCTTGCAGAGCACTGGGGAAAAGCAGGCAGAGAATTCCCTGCTAGCACCTTCTCTGTGCCTGGGAAGCACAAGTGTTCACATTGCTTCGCAGAATCGCGTTTGTGCAGAAAACACTAACACTTGTTCAGAAGGAAAGAAAGCACAGAGCCCCACATTTTATGTTGCCCTGGAGAGCTTGCAGAGCACTGGGGAAAGGCAGGCAGAGAATTCCCTGCTAGCACCTTCTCTGTGCCTGGGAAGGAGAAGTGTTCACATTGCTTCGCAGAATCGCGTTTGTGCAGAAAACACTAACACTTGTTCAGAAGGAAAGAAAGCACAGAGCCCCAGATTTTATGTTGCCCTGGAGAGCTTGCAGAGCACTGGGGAAAAGCAGGCAGAGAATTCCCTGCTAGCACCTTCTCTGTGCCTGGGAAGCACAAGTGTTCCCATTGCTTCGCAGAATCGCGTTTGTGCAGAAAACACTAACACTTGTTCAGAAGGAAAGAAAGCACAGAGCCCCAGATTTTATGTTGCCCTGGAGAGCTTGCAGAGCACTGGGGAAAGGCAGGCAGAGAATTCCCTGCTAGCACCTTCTCTGTGCCTGGGAAGGAGAAGTGTTCACATTGCTTCGCAGAATCGCGTTTGTGCAGAAAACACTAACACTTGTTCAGAAGGAAAGAAAGCACAGAGCCCCAGATTTTATGTTGCCCTGGAGAGCTTGCAGAGCACTGGGGAAAGGCAGGCAGAGAATTCCCTGCTAGCACCTTCTCTGTGCCTGGGAAGCACAAGTGTTCACATTGCTTCGCAGAATCGCGTTTGTGCAGAAAACACTAACACTTGTTCAGAAGGAAAGAAAGCACAGAGCCCCACATTTTATGTTGCCCTGGAGAGCTTGCAGAGCACTGGGGAAAAGCAGGAAGAGAATTCCCTGCCAGCACCTTCTCTGTGCCTGGGAAGCACAAGTGTTCCCATTGCTTCGCAGAATCGCGTTTGTGCAGAAAACACTAACACTTGTTCAGAAGGAAAGACAGCACAGAGCCCCAGATTTTATGTTGCCCTGGAGAGCTTGCAGAGCACTGGGGAAAAGCAGGCAGAGAATTCCCTGCTATCACCTTCTCTGTGCCTCGGAAGCACAAGTGTTCACATTGCTTCGCAGAATCGCGTTTGTGCAGAAAACACTAACACTTGTTCAGAAGGAAAGAAAGCACAGAGCCCCACATTTTATGTTGCCCTGGAGAGCTTGCAGAGCACTGGGGAAAGGCAGGCAGAGAATTCCCTGCTAGCACCTTCTCTGTGCCTGGGAAGCACAAGTGTTCACATTGCTTCGCAGAATCGCGTTTGTGCAGAAAACACTAACACTTGTTCAGAAGGAAAGAAAGCACAGAGCCCCACATTTTATGTTGCCCTGGAGAGCTTGCAGAGCACTGGGGAAAAGCAGGCAGAGAATTCCCTGCTAGCACCTTCTCTGTGCCTGGGAAGCACAAGTGTTCCCATTGCTTCGCAGAATCGCGTTTGTGCAGAAAACACTAACACTTGTTCAGAAGGAAAGAAAGCACAGAGCCCCACATTTTATGTTGCCCTGGAGAGCTTGCAGAGCACTGGGGAAAGGCAGGCAGAGAATTCCCTGCTAGCACCTTCTCTGTGCCTGGGAAGCACAAGTGTTCACATTGCTTCGCAGAATCGCGTTTGTGCAGAAAACACTAACACTTGTTCAGAAGGAAAGAAAGCACAGAGCCCCACATTTTATGTTGCCCTGGAGAGCTTGCAGAGCACTGGGGAAAGGCAGGCAGAGAATTCCCTGCTAGCACCTTCTCTGTGCCTGGGAAGCACAAGTGTTCACATTGCTTCGCAGAATCGCGTTTGTGCAGAAAACACTAACACTTGTTCAGAAGGAAAGAAAGCACAGAGCCCCAGATTTTATGTTGCCCTGGAGAGCTTGCAGAGCACTGGGGAAAAGCAGGCAGAGAATTCCCTGCTAGCACCTTCTCTGTGCCTGGGAAGCACAAGTGTTCCCATTGCTTCGCAGAATCGCGTTTGTGCAGAAAACACTAACACTTGTTCAGAAGGAAAGAAAGCACAGAGCCCCACATTTTATGTTGCCCTGGAGAGCTTGCAGAGCACTGGGGAAAGGCAGGCAGAGAATTCCCTGCTAGCACCTTCTCTGTGCCTGGGAAGGAGAAGTGTTCACATTGCTTCGCAGAATCGCGTTTGTGCAGAAAACACTAACACTTGTTCAGAAGGAAAGAAAGCACAGAGCCCCACATTTTATGTTGCCCTGGAGAGCTTGCAGAGCACTGGGGAAAAGCAGGCAGAGAATTCCCTGCTAGCACCTTCTCTGTGCCTGGGAAGCACAAGTGTTCACATTGCTTCGCAGAATCGCGTTTGTGCAGAAAACACTAACACTTGTTCAGAAGGAAAGAAAGCACAGAGCCCCAGATTTTATGTTGCCCTGGAGAGCTTGCAGAGCACTGGGGAAAGGCAGGCAGAGAATTCCCTGCTAGCACCTTCTCTGTGCCTGGGAAGCACAAGTGTTCACATTGCTTCGCAGAATTGCGTTTGTGCAGAAAACACTAACACTTGTCCAGAAGGAAAGAAAGCACAGAGCCCCACATTTTATGTTGCCCTGGAGAGCTTGCAGAGCACTGGGGAAAGGCAGGCAGAGAATTCCCTGCTAGCACCTTCTCTGTGCCTGGGAAGCACAAGTGTTCACATTGCTTCGCAGAATCGTGTTTGTGCAGAAAACACTAACACTTGTTCAGAAGGAAAGAAAGCACAGAGCCCCAGATTTTATGTTGCCCTGGAGAGCTTGCAGAGCACTGGGGAAAGGCAGGCAGAGAATTCCCTGCTAGCACCTTCTCTGTGCCTGGGAAACACAAGTGTTCACATTGCTTCGCAGAATCGCGTTTGTGCAGAAAACACTAACACTTGTTCAGAAGGAAAGAAAGCACAGAGCCCCACATTTTATGTTGCCCTGGAGAGCTTGCAGAGCACTGGGGAAAAGCAGGCAGAGAATTCCCTGCTAGCACCTTCTCTGTGCCTGGGAAGCACAAGTGTTCCCATTGCTTCGCAGAATCGCGTTTGTGCAGAAAACACTAACACTTGTTCAGAAGGAAAGAAAGCACAGAGCCCCACATTTTATGTTGCCCTGGAGAGCTTGCAGAGCACTGGGGAAAGGCAGGCAGAGAATTCCCTGCTAGCACCTTCTCTGTGCCTGGGAAGCACAAGTGTTCACATTGCTTCGCAGAATCGCGTTTGTGCAGAAAACACTAACACTTGTTCAGAAGGAAAGAAAGCACAGAGCCCCACATTTTATGTTGCCCTGGAGAGCTTGCAGAGCACTGGGGAAAGGCAGGCAGAGAATTCCCTGCTAGCACCTTCTCTGTGCCTGGGAAGCACAAGTGTTCACATTGCTTCGCAGAATCGCGTTTGTGCAGAAAACACTAACACTTGTTCAGAAGGAAAGAAAGCACAGAGCCCCACATTTTATGTTGCCCTGGAGAGCTTGCAGAGCACTGGGGAAAGGCAGGCAGAGAATTCCCTGCTAGCACCTTCTCTGTGCCTGGGAAGGAGAAGTGTTCACATTGCTTCGCAGAATCGCGTTTGTGCAGAAAACACTAACACTTGTTCAGAAGGAAAGAAAGCACAGAGCCCCACATTTTATGTTGCCCTGGAGAGCTTGCAGAGCACTGGGGAAAGGCAGGCAGAGAATTCCCTGCTAGCACCTTCTCTGTGCCTGGGAAGGAGAAGTGTTCACATTGCTTCGCAGAATCGCGTTTGTGCAGAAAACACTAACACTTGTTCAGAAGGAAAGAAAGCACAGAGCCCCAGATTTTATGTTGCCCTGGAGAGCTTGCAGAGCACTGGGGAAAAGCAGGCAGAGAATTCCCTGCTAGCACCTTCTCTGTGCCTGGGAAGCACAAGTGTTCCCATTGCTTCGCAGAATCGCGTTTGTGCAGAAAACACTAACACTTGTTCAGAAGGAAAGAAAGCACAGAGCCCCAGATTTTATGTTGCCCTGGAGAGCTTGCAGAGCACTGGGGAAAAGCAGGCAGAGAATTCCCTGCTAGCACCTTCTCTGTGCCTGGGAAGCACAAGTGTTCCCATTGCTTCGCAGAATCGCGTTTGTGCAGAAAACACTGACACTTGTTCAGAAGGAAAGAAAGCACAGAGCCCCACATTTTATGTTGCCCTGGAGAGCTTGCAGAGCACTGGGGAAAGGCAGGCAGAGAATTCCCTGCTAGCACCTTCTCTGTGCCTGGGAAGGAGAAGTGTTCACATTGCTTCGCAGAATCGCGTTTGTGCAGAAAACACTAACACTTGTTCAGAAGGAAAGAAAGCACAGAGCCCCACATTTTATGTTGCCCTGGAGAGCTTGCAGAGCACTGGGGAAAAGCAGGCAGAGAATTCCCTGCTAGCACCTTCTCTGTGCCTGGGAAGCACAAGTGTTCACATTGCTTCGCAGAATCGCGTTTGTGCAGAAAACACTAACACTTGTTCAGAAGGAAAGAAAGCACAGAGCCCCACATTTTATGTTGCCCTGGAGAGCTTGCAGAGCACTGGGGAAAGGCAGGCAGAGAATTCCCTGCTAGCACCTTCTCTGTGCCTGGGAAGCACAAGTGTTCACATTGCTTCGCAGAATCGCGTTTGTGCAGAAAACACTAACACTTGTTCAGAAGGAAAGAAAGCACAGAGCCCCACATTTTATGTTGCCCTGGAGAGCTTGCAGAGCACTGGGGAAAGGCAGGCAGAGAATTCCCTGCTAGCACCTTCTCTGTGCCTGGGAAGCACAAGTGTTCACATTGCTTCGCAGAATCGCGTTTGTGCAGAAAACACTAACACTTGTTCAGAAGGAAAGAAAGCACAGAGCCCCACATTTTATGTTGCCCTGGAGAGCTTGCAGAGCACTGGGGAAAGGCAGGCAGAGAATTCCCTGCTAGCACCTTCTCTGTGCCTGGGAAGGAGAAGTGTTCACATTGCTTCGCAGAATCGCGTTTGTGCAGAAAACACTAACACTTGTTCAGAAGGAAAGAAAGCACAGAGCCCCAGATTTTATGTTGCCCTGGAGAGCTTGCAGAGCACTGGGGAAAAGCAGGCAGAGAATTCCCTGCTAGCACCTTCTCTGTGCCTGGGAAGCACAAGTGTTCCCATTGCTTCGCAGAATCGCGTTTGTGCAGAAAACACTAACACTTGTTCAGAAGGAAAGAAAGCACAGAGCCCCAGATTTTATGTTGCCCTGGAGAGCTTGCAGAGCACTGGGGAAAGGCAGGCAGAGAATTCCCTGCTAGCACCTTCTCTGTGCCTGGGAAGCACAAGTGTTCACATTGCTTCGCAGAATCGCGTTTGTGCAGAAAACACTAACACTTGTCCAGAAGGAAAGAAAGCACAGAGCCCCACATTTTATGTTGCCCTGGAGAGCTTGCAGAGCACTGGGGAAAGGCAGGCAGAGAATTCCCTGCTAGCACCTTCTCTGTGCCTGGGAAGCACAAGTGTTCACATTGCTTCGCAGAATCGTGTTTGTGCAGAAAACACTAACACTTGTTCAGAAGGAAAGAAAGCACAGAGCCCCAGATTTTATGTTGCCCTGGAGAGCTTGCAGAGCACTGGGGAAAGGCAGGCAGAGAATTCCCTGCTAGCACCTTCTCTGTGCCTGGGAAACACAAGTGTTCACATTGCTTCGCAGAATCGCGTTTGTGCAGAAAACACTAACACTTGTTCAGAAGGAAAGAAAGCACAGAGCCCCACATTTTATGTTGCCCTGGAGAGCTTGCAGAGCACTGGGGAAAAGCAGGCAGAGAATTCCCTGCTAGCACCTTCTCTGTGCCTGGGAAGCACAAGTGTTCCCATTGCTTCGCAGAATCGCGTTTGTGCAGAAAACACTAACACTTGTTCAGAAGGAAAGAAAGCACAGAGCCCCACATTTTATGTTGCCCTGGAGAGCTTGCAGAGCACTGGGGAAAGGCAGGCAGAGAATTCCCTGCTAGCACCTTCTCTGTGCCTGGGAAGCACAAGTGTTCACATTGCTTCGCAGAATCGCGTTTGTGCAGAAAACACTAACACTTGTTCAGAAGGAAAGAAAGCACAGAGCCCCACATTTTATGTTGCCCTGGAGAGCTTGCAGAGCACTGGGGAAAGGCAGGCAGAGAATTCCCTGCTAGCACCTTCTCTGTGCCTGGGAAGCACAAGTGTTCACATTGCTTCGCAGAATCGCGTTTGTGCAGAAAACACTAACACTTGTTCAGAAGGAAAGAAAGCACAGAGCCCCAGATTTTATGTTGCCCTGGAGAGCTTGCAGAGCACTGGGGAAAAGCAGGCAGAGAATTCCCTGCTAGCACCTTCTCTGTGCCTGGGAAGCACAAGTGTTCCCATTGCTTCGCAGAATCGCGTTTGTGCAGAAAACACTAACACTTGTTCAGAAGGAAAGAAAGCACAGAGCCCCACATTTTATGTTGCCCTGGAGAGCTTGCAGAGCACTGGGGAAAGGCAGGCAGAGAATTCCCTGCTAGCACCTTCTCTGTGCCTGGGAAGGAGAAGTGTTCACATTGGTTCGCAGAATCGCGTTTGTGCAGAAAACACTAACACTTGTTCAGAAGGAAAGAAAGCACAGAGCCCCACATTTTATGTTGCCCTGGAGAGCTTGCAGAGCACTGGGGAAAAGCAGGCAGAGAATTCCCTGCTAGCACCTTCTCTGTGCCTGGGAAGCACAAGTGTTCACATTGCTTCGCAGAATCGCGTTTGTGCAGAAAACACTAACACTTGTTCAGAAGGAAAGAAAGCACAGAGCCCCAGATTTTATGTTGCCCTGGAGAGCTTGCAGAGCACTGGGGAAAGGCAGGCAGAGAATTCCCTGCTAGCACCTTCTCTGTGCCTGGGAAGCACAAGTGTTCACATTGCTTCGCAGAATTGCGTTTGTGCAGAAAACACTAACACTTGTCCAGAAGGAAAGAAAGCACAGAGCCCCACATTTTATGTTGCCCTGGAGAGCTTGCAGAGCACTGGGGAAAGGCAGGCAGAGAATTCCCTGCTAGCACCTTCTCTGTGCCTGGGAAGCACAAGTGTTCACATTGCTTCGCAGAATCGTGTTTGTGCAGAAAACACTAACACTTGTTCAGAAGGAAAGAAAGCACAGAGCCCCAGATTTTATGTTGCCCTGGAGAGCTTGCAGAGCACTGGGGAAAGGCAGGCAGAGAATTCCCTGCTAGCACCTTCTCTGTGCCTGGGAAGGAGAAGTGTTCACATTGCTTCGCAGAATCGCGTTTGTGCAGAAAACACTAACACTTGTTCAGAAGGAAAGAAAGCACAGAGCCCCACATTTTATGTTGCCCTGGAGAGCTTGCAGAGCACTGGGGAAAGGCAGGCAGAGAATTCCCTGCTAGCACCTTCTCTGTGCCTGGGAAGGAGAAGTGTTCACATTGCTTCGCAGAATCGCGTTTGTGCAGAAAACACTAACACTTGTTCAGAAGGAAAGAAAGCACAGAGCCCCACATTTTATGTTGCCCTGGAGAGCTTGCAGAGCACTGGGGAAAGGCAGGCAGAGAATTCCCTGCTAGCACCTTCTCTGTGCCTGGGAAGGAGAAGTGTTCACATTGCTTCGCAGAATCGCGTTTGTGCAGAAAACACTAACACTTGTTCAGAAGGAAAGAAAGCACAGAGCCCCAGATTTTATGTTGCCCTGGAGAGCTTGCAGAGCACTGGGGAAAAGCAGGCAGAGAATTCCCTGCTAGCACCTTCTCTGTGCCTGGGAAGCACAAGTGTTCACATTGCTTCGCAGAATCGCGTTTGTGCAGAAAACACTAACACTTGTTCAGAAGGAAAGAAAGCACAGAGCCCCAGATTTTATGTTGCCCTGGAGAGCTTGCAGAGCACTGGGGAAAGGCAGGCAGAGAATTCCCTGCTAGCACCTTCTCTGTGCCTGGGAAGCACAAGTGTTCCCATTGCTTCGCAGAATCGCGTTTGTGCAGAAAACACTAACACTTGTTCAGAAGGAAAGAAAGCACAGAGCCCCACATTTTATGTTGCCCTGGAGAGCTTGCAGAGCACTGGGGAAAGGCAGGCAGAGAATTCCCTGCTAGCACCTTCTCTGTGCCTGGGAAGCACAAGTGTTCACATTGCTTCGCAGAATCGCGTTTGTGCAGAAAACACTAACACTTGTTCAGAAGGAAAGAAAGCACAGAGCCCCAGATTTTATGTTGCCCTGGAGAGCTTGCAGAGCACTGGGGAAAAGCAGGCAGAGAATTCCCTGCTAGCACCTTCTCTGTGCCTGGGAAGCACAAGTGTTCCCATTGCTTCGCAGAATCGCGTTTGTGCAGAAAACACTAACACTTGTTCAGAAGGAAAGAAAGCACAGAGCCCCACATTTTATGTTGCCCTGGAGAGCTTGCAGAGCACTGGGGAAAGGCAGGCAGAGAATTCCCTGCTAGCACCTTCTCTGTGCCTGGGAAGCACAAGTGTTCACATTGCTTCGCAGAATCGTGTTTGTGCAGAAAACACTAACACTTGTTCAGAAGGAAAGAAAGCACAGAGCCCCAGATTTTATGTTGCCCTGGAGAGCTTGCAGAGCACTGGGGAAAGGCAGGCAGAGAATTCCCTGCTAGCACCTTCTCTGTGCCTGGGAAGCACAAGTGTTCACATTGCTTCGCAGAATCGCGTTTGTGCAGAAAACACTAACACTTGTTCAGAAGGAAAGAAAGCACAGAGCCCCACATTTTATGTTGCCCTGGAGAGCTTGCAGAGCACTGGGGAAAAGCAGGCAGAGAATTCCCTGCTAGCACCTTCTCTGTGCCTGGGAAGCACAAGTGTTCCCATTGCTTCGCAGAATCGCGTTTGTGCAGAAAACACTAACACTTGTTCAGAAGGAAAGAAAGCACAGAGCCCCACATTTTATGTTGCCCTGGAGAGCTTGCAGAGCACTGGGGAAAGGCAGGCAGAGAATTCCCTGCTAGCACCTTCTCTGTGCCTGGGAAGCACAAGTGTTCACATTGCTTCGCAGAATCGCGTTTGTGCAGAAAACACTAACACTTGTTCAGAAGGAAAGAAAGCACAGAGCCCCAGATTTTATGTTGCCCTGGAGAGCTTGCAGAGCACTGGGGAAAAGCAGGCAGAGAATTCCCTGCTAGCACCTTCTCTGTGCCTGGGAAGCACAAGTGTTCCCATTGCTTCGCAGAATCGCGTTTGTGCAGAAAACACTAACACTTGTTCAGAAGGAAAGAAAGCACAGAGCCCCACATTTTATGTTGCCCTGGAGAGCTTGCAGAGCACTGGGGAAAGGCAGGCAGAGAATTCCCTGCTAGCACCTTCTCTGTGCCTGGGAAGGAGAAGTGTTCCCATTGCTTCGCAGAATCGCGTTTGTGCAGAAAACACTAACACTTGTTCAGAAGGAAAGAAAGCACAGAGCCCCAGATTTTATGTTGCCCTGGAGAGCTTGCAGAGCACTGGGGAAAGGCAGGCAGAGAATTCCCTGCTAGCACCTTCTCTGTGCCTGGGAAGCACAAGTGTTCCCATTGCTTCGCAGAATCGCGTTTGTGCAGAAAACACTAACACTTGTTCAGAAGGAAAGAAAGCACAGAGCCCCACATTTTATGTTGCCCTGGAGAGCTTGCAGAGCACTGGGGAAAGGCAGGCAGAGAATTCCCTGCTAGCACCTTCTCTGTGCCTGGGAAGCACAAGTGTTCACATTGCTTCGCAGAATCGTGTTTGTGCAGAAAACACTAACACTTGTTCAGAAGGAAAGAAAGCACAGAGCCCCAGATTTTATGTTGCCCTGGAGAGCTTGCAGAGCACTGGGGAAAGGCAGGCAGAGAATTCCCTGCTAGCACCTTCTCTGTGCCTGGGAAGCACAAGTGTTCCCATTGCTTCGCAGAATCGCGTTTGTGCAGAAAACACTAACACTTGTTCAGAAGGAAAGAAAGCACAGAGCCCCACATTTTATGTTGCCCTGGAGAGCTTGCAGAGCACTGGGGAAAGGCAGGCAGAGAATTCCCTGCTAGCACCTTCTCTGTGCCTGGGAAGGAGAAGTGTTCACATTGCTTCGCAGAATCGCGTTTGTGCAGAAAACACTAACACTTGTCCAGAAGGAAAGAAAGCACAGAGCCCCAGATTTTATGTTGCCCTGGAGAGCTTGCAGAGCACTGGGGAAAGGCAGGCAGAGAATTCCCTGCTAGCACCTTCTCTGTGCCTGGGAAGCACAAGTGTTCACATTGCTTCGCAGAATCGCGTTTGTGCAGAAAACACTAACACTTGTTCAGAAGGAAAGAAAGCACAGAGCCCCAGATTTTATGTTGCCCTGGAGAGCTTGCAGAGCACTGGGGAAAAGCAGGCAGAGAATTCCCTGCTAGCACCTTCTCTGTGCCTGGGAAGCACAAGTGTTCCCATTGCTTCGCAGAATCGCGTTTGTGCAGAAAACACTAACACTTGTTCAGAAGGAAAGAAAGCACAGAGCCCCACATTTTATGTTGCCCTGGAGAGCTTGCAGAGCACTGGGGAAAGGCAGGCAGAGAATTCCCTGCTAGCACCTTCTCTGTGCCTGGGAAGCACAAGTGTTCACATTGCTTCGCAGAATCGTGTTTGTGCAGAAAACACTAACACTTGTTCAGAAGGAAAGAAAGCACAGAGCCCCAGATTTTATGTTGCCCTGGAGAGCTTGCAGAGCACTGGGGAAAGGCAGGCAGAGAATTCCCTGCTAGCACCTTCTCTGTGCCTGGGAAGCACAAGTGTTCCCATTGCTTCGCAGAATCGCGTTTGTGCAGAAAACACTAACACTTGTTCAGAAGGAAAGAAAGCACAGAGCCCCAGATTTTATGTTGCCCTGGAGAGCTTGCAGAGCACTGGGGAAAAGCAGTCAGAGAATTCCCTGCTAGCACCTTCTCTGTGCCTGGGAAGGAGAAGTGTTCACATTGCTTCGCAGAATCGCGTTTGTGCAGAAAACACTAACACTTGTTCAGAAGGAAAGAAAGCACAGAGCCCCACATTTTATGTTGCCCTGGAGAGCTTGCAGAGCACTGGGGAAAAGCAGGCAGAGAATTCCCTGCTAGCACCTTCTCTGTGCCTGGGAAGCACAAGTGTTCACATTGCTTCGCAGAATCGCGTTTGTGCAGAAAACACTAACACTTGTTCAGAAGGAAAGAAAGCACAGAGCCCCACATTTTATGTTGCCCTGGAGAGCTTGCAGAGCACTGGGGAAAGGCAGGCAGAGAATTCCCTGCTAGCACCTTCTCTGTGCCTGGGAAGCACAAGTGTTCACATTGCTTCGCAGAATCGCGTTTGTGCAGAAAACACTAACACTTGTTCAGAAGGAAAGAAAGCACAGAGCCCCACATTTTATGTTGCCCTGGAGAGCTTGCAGAGCACTGGGGAAAGGCAGGCAGAGAATTCCCTGCTAGAACCTTCTCTGTGCCTGGGAAGCAGAAGTGTTCACATTGCTTCGCAGAATCGCGTTTGTGCAGAAAACACTAACACTTGTTCAGAAGGAAAGAAAGCACAGAGCCCCACATTTTATGTTGCCCTGGAGAGCTTGCAGAGCACTGGGGAAAGGCAGGCAGAGAATTCCCTGCTAGCACCTTCTCTGTGCCTGGGAAGCACAAGTGTTCCCATTGCTTCGCAGAATCGCGTTTGTGCAGAAAACACTAACACTTGTTCAGAAGGAAAGAAAGCACAGAGCCCCACATTTTATGTTGCCCTGGAGAGCTTGCAGAGCACTGGGGAAAGGCAGGCAGAGAATTCCCTGCTAGCACCTTCTCTGTGCCTGGGAAGCACAAGTGTTCACATTGCTTCGCAGAATCGCGTTTGTGCAGAAAACACTAACACTTGTTCAGAAGGAAAGAAAGCACAGAGCCCCACATTTTATGTTGCCCTGGAGAGCTTGCAGAGCACTGGGGAAAAGCAGGCAGAGAATTCCCTGCTAGCACCTTCTCTGTGCCTGGGAAGCACAAGTGTTCACATTGCTTCGCAGAATCGCGTTTGTGCAGAAAACACTAACACTTGTTCAGAAGGAAAGAAAGCACAGAGCCCCAGATTTTATGTTGCCCTGGAGAGCTTGCAGAGCACTGGGGAAAGGCAGGCAGAGAATTCCCTGCTAGCACCTTCTCTGTGCCTGGGAAGCACAAGTGTTCACATTGCTTCGCAGAATCGCGTTTGTGCAGAAAACACTAACACTTGTTCAGAAGGAAAGAAAGCACAGAGCCCCAGATTTTATGTTGCCCTGGAGAGCTTGCAGAGCACTGGGGAAAGGCAGGCAGAGAATTCCCTGCTAGCACCTTCTCTGTGCCTGGGAAGCACAAGTGTTCCCATTGCTTCGCAGAATCGCGTTTGTGCAGAAAACACTAACACTTGTTCAGAAGGAAAGAAAGCACAGAGCCCCACATTTTATGTTGCCCTGGAGAGCTTGCAGAGCACTGGGGAAAGGCAGGCAGAGAATTCCCTGCTAGCACCTTCTCTGTGCCTGGGAAGCACAAGTGTTCACATTGCTTCGCAGAATCGTGTTTGTGCAGAAAACACTAACACTTGTTCAGAAGGAAAGAAAGCACAGAGCCCCACATTTTATGTTGCCCTGGATAGCTTGCAGAGCACTGGGGAAAGGCAGGCAGAGAATTCCCTGCTAGCACCTTCTCTGTGCCTGGGAAGCACAAGTGTTCCCATTGCTTCGCAGAATCGCGTTTGTGCAGAAAACACTAACACTTGTTCAGAAGGAAAGAAAGCACAGAGCCCCAGATTTTATGTTGCCCTGGAGAGCTTGCAGAGCACTGGGGAAAAGCAGGCAGAGAATTCCCTGCTAGCACCTTCTCTGTGCCTGGGAAGCACAAGTGTTCCCATTGCTTCGCAGAATCGCGTTTGTGCAGAAAACACTAACACTTGTTCAGAAGGAAAGAAAGCACAGAGCCCCACATTTTATGTTGCCCTGGAGAGCTTGCAGAGCACTGGGGAAAGGCAGGCAGAGAATTCCCTGCTAGCACCTTCTCTGTGCCTGGGAAGGAGAAGTGTTCACATTGCTTCGCAGAATCGCGTTTGTGCAGAAAACACTAACACTTGTTCAGAAGGAAAGAAAGCACAGAGCCCCACATTTTATGTTGCCCTGGAGAGCTTGCAGAGCACTGGGGAAAGGCAGGCAGAGAATTCCCTGCTAGCACCTTCTCTGTGCCTGGGAAGCACAAGTGTTCACATTGCTTCGCAGAATCGCGTTTGTGCAGAAAACACTAACACTTGTCCAGAAGGAAAGAAAGCACAGAGCCCCACATTTTATGTTGCCCTGGAGAGCTTGCAGAGCACTGGGGAAAGGCAGGCAGAGAATTCCCTGCTAGCACCTTCTCTGTGCCTGGGAAGCACAAGTGTTCACATTGCTTCGCAGAATTGCGTTTGTGCAGAAAACACTAACACTTGTCCAGAAGGAAAGAAAGCACAGAGCCCCAGATTTTATGTTGCCCTGGAGAGCTTGCAGAGCACTGGGGAAAGGCAGGCAGAGAATTCCCTGCTAGCACCTTCTCTGTGCCTGGGAAGCACAAGTGTTCACATTGCTTCGCAGAATCGTGTTTGTGCAGAAAACACTAACACTTGTTCAGAAGGAAAGAAAGCACAGAGCCCCACATTTTATGTTGCCCTGGAGAGCTTGCAGAGCACTGGGGAAAGGCAGGCAGAGAATTCCCTGCTAGCACCTTCTCTGTGCCTGGGAAGGAGAAGTGTTCACATTGCTTCGCAGAATCGCGTTTGTGCAGAAAACACTAACACTTGTTCAGAAGGAAAGAAAGCACAGAGCCCCAGATTTTATGTTGCCCTGGAGAGCTTGCAGAGCACTGGGGAAAAGCAGGCAGAGAATTCCCTGCTAGCACCTTCTCTGTGCCTGGGAAGCACAAGTGTTCCCATTGCTTCGCAGAATCGCGTTTGTGCAGAAAACACTAACACTTGTTCAGAAGGAAAGAAAGCACAGAGCCCCAGATTTTATGTTGCCCTGGAGAGCTTGCAGAGCACTGGGGAAAGGCAGGCAGAGAATTCCCTGCTAGCACCTTCTCTGTGCCTGGGAAGGAGAAGTGTTCACATTGCTTCGCAGAATCGCGTTTGTGCAGAAAACACTAACACTTGTTCAGAAGGAAAGAAAGCACAGAGCCCCACATTTTATGTTGCCCTGGAGAGCTTGCAGAGCACTGGGGAAAGGCAGGCAGAGAATTCCCTGCTAGCACCTTCTCTGTGCCTGGGAAGCACAAGTGTTCACATTGCTTCGCAGAATCGCGTTTGTGCAGAAAACACTAACACTTGTTCAGAAGGAAAGAAAGCACAGAGCCCCACATTTTATGTTGCCCTGGAGAGCTTGCAGAGCACTGGGGAAAGACAGGCAGAGAATTCCCTGCTAGCACCTTCTCTGTGCCTGGGAAGCACAAGTGTTCACATTGCTTCGCAGAATCGCGTTTGTGCAGAAAACACTAACACTTGTTCAGAAGGAAAGAAAGCACAGAGCCCCAGATTTTATGTTGCCCTGGAGAGCTTGCAGAGCACTGGGGAAAAGCAGGCAGAGAATTCCCTGCTAGCACCTTCTCTGTGCCTGGGAAGCACAAGTGTTCCCATTGCTTCGCAGAATCGCGTTTGTGCAGAAAACACTAACACTTGTTCAGAAGGAAAGAAAGCACAGAGCCCCACATTTTATGTTGCCCTGGAGAGCTTGCAGAGCACTGGGGAAAGGCAGGCAGAGAATTCCCTGCTAGCACCTTCTCTGTGCCTGGGAAGGAGAAGTGTTCACATTGCTTCGCAGAATCGCGTTTGTGCAGAAAACACTAACACTTGTTCAGAAGGAAAGAAAGCACAGAGCCCCAGATTTTATGTTGCCCTGGAGAGCTTGCAGAGCACTGGGGAAAAGCAGGCAGAGAATTCCCTGCTAGCACCTTCTCTGTGCCTGGGAAGCACAAGTGTTCCCATTGCTTCGCAGAATCGCGTTTGTGCAGAAAACACTAACACTTGTTCAGAAGGAAAGAAAGCACAGAGCCCCAGATTTTATGTTGCCCTGGAGAGCTTGCAGAGCACTGGGGAAAGGCAGGCAGAGAATTCCCTGCTAGCACCTTCTCTGTGCCTGGGAAGGAGAAGTGTTCCCATTGCTTCGCAGAATCGCGTTTGTGCAGAAAACACTAACACTTGTTCAGAAGGAAAGAAAGCACAGAGCCCCAGATTTTATGTTGCCCTGGAGAGCTTGCAGAGCACTGGGGAAAGGCAGGCAGAGAATTCCCTGCTAGCACCTTCTCTGTGCCTGGGAAGCACAAGTGTTCACATTGCTTCGCAGAATCGCGTTTGTGCAGAAAACACTAACACTTGTTCAGAAGGAAAGAAAGCACAGAGCCCCACATTTTATGTTGCCCTGGAGAGCTTGCAGAGCACTGGGGAAAGGCAGGCAGAGAATTCCCTGCTAGCACCTTCTCTGTGCCTGGGAAGCACAAGTGTTCACATTGCTTCGCAGAATCGTGTTTGTGCAGAAAACACTAACACTTGTTCAGAAGGAAAGAAAGCACAGAGCCCCAGATTTTATGTTGCCCTGGAGAGCTTGCAGAGCACTGGGGAAAGGCAGGCAGAGAATTCCCTGCTAGCACCTTCTCTGTGCCTGGGAAGCACAAGTGTTCCCATTGCTTCGCAGAATCGCGTTTGTGCAGAAAACACTAACACTTGTTCAGAAGGAAAGAAAGCACAGAGCCCCACATTTTATGTTGCCCTGGAGAGCTTGCAGAGCACTGGGGAAAGGCAGGCAGAGAATTCCCTGCTAGCACCTTCTCTGTGCCTGGGAAGCACAAGTGTTCACATTGCTTCGCAGAATCGCGTTTGTGCAGAAAACACTAACACTTGTCCAGAAGGAAAGAAAGCACAGAGCCCCAGATTTTATGTTGCCCTGGAGAGCTTGCAGAGCACTGGGGAAAGGCAGGCAGAGAATTCCCTGCTAGCACCTTCTCTGTGCCTGGGAAGCACAAGTGTTCACATTGCTTCGCAGAATCGCGTTTGTGCAGAAAACACTAACACTTGTTCAGAAGGAAAGAAAGCACAGAGCCCCAGATTTTATGTTGCCCTGGAGAGCTTGCAGAGCACTGGGGAAAAGCAGGCAGAGAATTCCCTGCTAGCACCTTCTCTGTGCCTGGGAAGCACAAGTGTTCCCATTGCTTCGCAGAATCGCGTTTGTGCAGAAAACACTAACACTTGTTCAGAAGGAAAGAAAGCACAGAGCCCCACATTTTATGTTGCCCTGGAGAGCTTGCAGAGCACTGGGGAAAGGCAGGCAGAGAATTCCCTGCTAGCACCTTCTCTGTGCCTGGGAAGCACAAGTGTTCACATTGCTTCGCAGAATCGTGTTTGTGCAGAAAACACTAACACTTGTTCAGAAGGAAAGAAAGCACAGAGCCCCAGATTTTATGTTGCCCTGGAGAGCTTGCAGAGCACTGGGGAAAGGCAGGCAGAGAATTCCCTGCTAGCACCTTCTCTGTGCCTGGGAAGCACAAGTGTTCACATTGCTTCGCAGAATCGCGTTTGTGCAGAAAACACTAACACTTGTTCAGAAGGAAAGAAAGCACAGAGCCCCAGATTTTATGTTGCCCTGCAGAGCTTGCAGAGCACTGGGGAAAAGCAGTCAGAGAATTCCCTGCTAGCACCTTCTCTGTGCCTGGGAAGGAGAAGTGTTCACATTGCTTCGCAGAATCGCGTTTGTGCAGAAAACACTAACACTTGTTCAGAAGGAAAGAAAGCACAGAGCCCCAGATTTTATGTTGCCCTGGAGAGCTTGCAGAGCACTGGGGAAAAGCAGGCAGAGAATTCCCTGCTAGCACCTTCTCTGTGCCTGGGAAGCACAAGTGTTCCCATTGCTTCGCAGAATCGCGTTTGTGCAGAAAACACTAACACTTGTTCAGAAGGAAAGAAAGCACAGAGCCCCACATTTTATGTTGCCCTGGAGAGCTTGCAGAGCACTGGGGAAAGGCAGGCAGAGAATTCCCTGCTAGCACCTTCTCTGTGCCTGGGAAGCACAAGTGTTCACATTGCTTCGCAGAATCGTGTTTGTGCAGAAAACACTAACACTTGTTCAGAAGGAAAGAAAGCACAGAGCCCCACATTTTATGTTGCCCTGGAGAGCTTGCAGAGCACTGGGGAAAGGCAGGCAGAGAATTCCCTGCTAGCACCTTCTCTGTGCCTGGGAAGCACAAGTGTTCACATTGCTTCGCAGAATCGCGTTTGTGCAGAAAACACTAACACTTGTTCAGAAGGAAAGAAAGCACAGAGCCCCACATTTTATGTTGCCCTGGAGAGCTTGCAGAGCACTGGGGAAAAGCAGGCAGAGAATTCCCTGCTAGCACCTTCTCTGTGCCTGGGAAGCACAAGTGTTCCCATTGCTTCGCAGAATCGCGTTTGTGCAGAAAACACTAACACTTGTTCAGAAGGAAAGAAAGCACAGAGCCCCACATTTTATGTTGCCCTGGAGAGCTTGCAGAGCACTGGGGAAAGGCAGGCAGAGAATTCCCTGCTAGCACCTTCTCTGTGCCTGGGAAGCACAAGTGTTCACATTGCTTCGCAGAATCGCGTTTGTGCAGAAAACACTAACACTTGTTCAGAAGGAAAGAAAGCACAGAGCCCCAGATTTTATGTTGCCCTGGAGAGCTTGCAGAGCACTGGGGAAAAGCAGGCAGAGAATTCCCTGCTAGCACCTTCTCTGTGCCTGGGAAGCACAAGTGTTCCCATTGCTTCGCAGAATCGCGTTTGTGCAGAAAACACTAACACTTGTTCAGAAGGAAAGAAAGCACAGAGCCCCAGATTTTATGTTGCCCTGGAGAGCTTGCAGAGCACTGGGGAAAGGCAGGCAGAGAATTCCCTGCTAGCACCTTCTCTGTGCCTGGGAAGGAGAAGTGTTCCCATTGCTTCGCAGAATCGCGTTTGTGCAGAAAACACTAACACTTGTTCAGAAGGAAAGAAAGCACAGAGCCCCAGATTTTATGTTGCCCTGGAGAGCTTGCAGAGCACTGGGGAAAGGCAGGCAGAGAATTCCCTGCTAGCACCTTCTCTGTGCCTGGGAAGCACAAGTGTTCACATTGCTTCGCAGAATCGCGTTTGTGCAGAAAACACTAACACTTGTTCAGAAGGAAAGAAAGCACAGAGCCCCACATTTTATGTTGCCCTGGAGAGCTTGCAGAGCACTGGGGAAAGGCAGGCAGAGAATTCCCTGCTAGCACCTTCTCTGTGCCTGGGAAGCACAAGTGTTCACATTGCTTCGCAGAATCGTGTTTGTGCAGAAAACACTAACACTTGTTCAGAAGGAAAGAAAGCACAGAGCCCCAGATTTTATGTTGCCCTGGAGAGCTTGCAGAGCACTGGGGAAAGGCAGGCAGAGAATTCCCTGCTAGCACCTTCTCTGTGCCTGGGAAGCACAAGTGTTCCCATTGCTTCGCAGAATCGCGTTTGTGCAGAAAACACTAACACTTGTTCAGAAGGAAAGAAAGCACAGAGCCCCAGATTTTATGTTGCCCTGGAGAGCTTGCAGAGCACTGGGGAAAGGCAGGCAGAGAATTCCCTGCTAGCACCTTCTCTGTGCCTGGGAAGGAGAAGTGTTCACATTGCTTCGCAGAATCGCGTTTGTGCAGAAAACACTAACACTTGTCCAGAAGGAAAGAAAGCACAGAGCCCCAGATTTTATGTTGCCCTGGAGAGCTTGCAGAGCACTGGGGAAAGGCAGGCAGAGAATTCCCTGCTAGCACCTTCTCTGTGCCTGGGAAGCACAAGTGTTCCCATTGCTTCGCAGAATCGCGTTTGTGCAGAAAACACTAACACTTGTTCAGAAGGAAAGAAAGCACAGAGCCCCACATTTTATGTTGCCCTGGAGAGCTTGCAGAGCACTGGGGAAAGGCAGGCAGAGAATTCCCTGCTAGCACCTTCTCTGTGCCTGGGAAGCACAAGTGTTCACATTGCTTCGCAGAATCGTGTTTGTGCAGAAAACACTAACACTTGTTCAGAAGGAAAGAAAGCACAGAGCCCCAGATTTTATGTTGCCCTGGAGAGCTTGCAGAGCACTGGGGAAAGGCAGGCAGAGAATTCCCTGCTAGCACCTTCTCTGTGCCTGGGAAGGAGAAGTGTTCACATTGCTTCGCAGAATCGCGTTTGTGCAGAAAACACTAACACTTGTTCAGAAGGAAAGAAAGCACAGAGCCCCAGATTTTATGTTGCCCTGGAGAGCTTGCAGAGCACTGGGGAAAAGCAGGCAGAGAATTCCCTGCTAGCACCTTCTCTGTGCCTGGGAAGCACAAGTGTTCCCATTGCTTCGCAGAATCGCGTTTGTGCAGAAAACACTAACACTTGTTCAGAAGGAAAGAAAGCACAGAGCCCCAGATTTTAT
>JASWHU010000702.1:0-32811 GCA_030819815.1 Strix occidentalis | reverse complement strand
AATACTTGTTTTACTCAGCTATCTAAATTCTTAAAAGTGACTTATCATTTCCAAGAAGATATTGCATGATTATTCAAGCATTGTTCATTTTACCTATGTAAATTAGAGGTTAAATTTTCTGTCCTTTGTGTAGAGTAGCATCTCTGTTCTGTGAATAATTCTGAATGTAGTGCAATGGACTACTGGTGGATGAAGGCAACACTGAACACGAACGAGCAAGGCAGGTTCTACATCAAAGATTTAAAACATTTCCTAAGACAAAGCAAGTAGTAGTTCTACTAAGTAGAACTTGTTGTTGTATTCCAGGGACAAATCAGAAAACACGAAAACACAAATCACCTTGCAAGTACAAGAACAGCTCTCATCTGTGTTCTGCCATGAACATGGCGAAATTCATCACGACACAATTGACTGACTATCTGAGAAACTAATTTTGAGTAAGAAATTAATGAAAATAAAGAAATTATCATTTCTTTACATCTCACTTTTAAAAATTGAAGTTTAATTACAGTTTGTCTGAGCAGGGATAGTTTGACAAATGAAAATAAATCTGATGGGCAGTAATGATCTCTGTTCATACTAAAGCAGCCCTAAAATTTTTAGACAGAACTGGAGCAAAACCATATCCAAAATCATGACTAATTTTACATCCTGATCACAGGCTTTGCAGAGAATACAGATTTATCTTAGCAGTCCTAAGTACAGCAACAGAATGTTAACTGCCTATTTTTCAAAATGTCTAAACAAGAAATTATGGAACAAAGGATAAGAAAATAAAGCTGTGTTTGGTTATGAGAAAAAGCTGCATTAACCCAAACGGAGATTATAACATTCCATCATGCAAGTTCTTTTTTTGTTATCTGTACTATATTTGTGACACACAAAAATGCTATAGGGAGCCCTGCAAATATAAAAAGTGGAGATAGATGTCAAACTTCAGTCTGTATATGTCTGTTGAATTGAGATTCACAAATTGTTTTGGATTGTGCCTTGGTCTTGGCTGGGATAGAGTTAATTTTCTTCCTAGTAGCTGGTATAGTGCTGGTTTTTGGATTTAGTATGAGAATAATTTTGGTAACACACAGATGTTTTTAGTTGTTTTTAAGTAGTGTTTATACTAAGTCAAGGATTTTTCAGCTTCTCATGCCCTACCAGCAGGAAGGCTGGAGGGGCACAAGAAGTTGGAAGGGGACACAGCCAGGACAGCTGACCCAAACTGGCCAAAGGGATATTCCATACCATATGACATCATGCTCAGTATATAAATAAATGGGGGGGAGTTGGCTGGGAGGGGAGGATTGCTGTTCTGGGACTGGCTGAGCATCGGTCGGTGGGTGGTGAACAATCGCGTTGTGCATCACTTGTCTTTCCTGGGTTTTATTTCACTCTCTTTTTGTTATCTTCTTTTTCATTATTGTTATTATTTTTAATATTATTATTGTCCTCATCATGATTATTATCATTATTAATATATTTTATTTCAATTATTAAACTGTTCTTACCTCAACCCATGAGTTTTACTTTTTTTACCTTTTCGATTCTCCTCCCATCCCACCAGGGGCTGCGGGAGGAGTGAACAAATGACTGAACAGTGTTTAGTTGCCAGTCAGGGTTAAACCACAACAGATTGTTGGAGTAAGGAAGGGCTATGTTTAGCTTTAACATGGGGCAGATGAGCAGCTTGGAAAGAGGGAGCAGCTTTTGCTTGAATATCTCTTATTTTTTCAGCAAATTATCTTTTTCCACCCATGTCTATAAGGTCTCTTTTGGCCACAAAATGTTGTGTAAGTGGGTAGGAAAGGAAAATTCTCACTACACCATACTGAGAACTCATTAGAAAAACCTACATTTTCTTGTGGAAGAGAAGTTGCTACAATGAACCTTTATTTAACCCCCTACTTACCTCCCCACACTGAAGATACATAAGATTCAATTACATTTTTGCCTCCAGTTATGTCAAGTTTAAAAAGGAAAATGAAATCTTAACAAGACTGGTTTTAAAATAGCTGCAAGTCATAACTTTTAAATGTTGGAACTTACTGTGCAATGTTCCAGACATCTTAAGTGAATAGTCCAAATGACTCAATACTAGGAACATTTCCAATATAAACCTTCAATGCATTCTAGGTGAGATGATTTGCAATTAAACCCCAGAGGATGCTATTTAAATTTTAAAGGGGTCCCCTACTTTCTTTTGGAATAAGATTGACATACTTGCTTAATAGTTTCCTAAGCTTCAGTAATTGGATGGCCTCCTCTGAGTTTTTCAAGTCACAATTCATTATTTTAACATTTTAATTTATGAAAATCCTTTGTGTTTTCTTGTTTAGAAAATTTGGTGAAATAGCAGTCTTGGGAGTTCTGCTGTGCCTTAATTCACCATAACTCCCTAGTGGGTTTTTTTGTTTGGTTGTTTTTTTCTTTCTTTTCCCCATTTGTTTAGAAGTAGCTGGTTAGGTCCCTAAAATACAAGAAAAATCCAAGGCTAAGAGTCATTCTACAATATTTTTTCACCATAAAATATTATACAAAACACACGCAGGTCTTACAGGCTCTCCATTTTCAGGAAGAATGTTGCTTCTGCGCTGAATCTTAATTTCCTTTTTTTCCTGAATTTAAGGCAAACATCCCATGGGCGTAAAGAGTTCAATAATTTTAGACAAGCTCCCATAGCTTAAAAAAATCTTTCTGACCTGGTTCAATACTTCAAACATTTATTGTATTAACACCTATTTAAATGATACTACTTGTATGTCACAGTCGTGCAACCCTGAGTACTTATACAATCCACCTGAGGAAGGTCATAATACATGAGGCAGAAAATTAAGGACATGGAGCATTCTCAAAGACAGACTTTTGCCCTAGAGTAGAAAAAGAGGGTATCCTTAAACTCTTGAAAATGGGAAATGTAAAGGCAAGGAATGTGGTACTCTAGCAATCTGACTTCATTTTGACTTCTTGGAAGTAGCAATAGGACTTGCACGATGAGGAAGCATGTGAGCCACACCTACGGCTCTCAGTAGCATGTACTCTGTGGACTCTGGATGGCTACTAACTTGAACTGATACACACACAAGCCCCAATACAATGCTGTATAGAGATAATAACATCTGAATGGCAACAGCAAAATCCTGTTTTCAGGCTAAAAAGTCTTGCCTCCTATGTTTAGGATTGCACAGCACCAACCGATTATTTCTGGTTTTAGGTCCAAGCCAATAACTGAATAACATAAACATATCAGTTTCAATTAATGCTAGCTTCAGAGTATGGCTAACTAGCACTACTGATCAGCATAAACATCTATAAAATAATAGTTAATCTGGTAACATGCTCGACAGACCTTAACTCAGAACCTCTGAAATGCAGCTCTGTTGCTTAACTACAGCTCATTCTTCAGGAAACTTATTTGAAATCTACTTTGAATTAAGTAGGTGGGTATGAAAATGCCAAAGCAAACCACGAAACAAGGCAATGCCACCGCTCCGTCCGTTACTAGAACAGCGATTAAAATGAGGGTTGGGAGGGCCCATCAACACCTAAATAGGAAAAGAGAACTGATGTTTAAGCACATTCCACCAAACACAGCAGCTAGTCATCAACAAAAAAAAATTACTTATTAGACTTACAGTCATTATCTTCCTGTCTAAATTGACAGTATTTTTATATTGATATAACAGAAAAGAGACTGAAAAAAGAAAACTAGAGATGCATTTGTTCTGAGTTGTGCAAACAAAGAGTGAAAATAGGATAAAAAGTCCTTTTCCTGTCCTCTTCCCTATCATATACACAGCAAAGGCATAACAAAACTAAAGCCAAAACCAGCCTTCCAATCCAATTCTCATTCATTAGATTTACTGTCAAGAATGTCTGTCAAGACTGGCTCTCTTTTACATTGTGGATTACCTTTTTTTCTTAAGTCCACTGAAACATTCACATTTCATCACTATGAACTTGCTATGTTTTCTAATTACTGTAAGATTCAACTTGTTCTGCTCTGTTGATGCTTTGCCAAAAATATAGCTGTTGTGCAAATTAATACTTACTGTGCTATCACTGAATAATGCAATGGTTCATGTACTTAGCGGTGGTTCAAAACATAAACTAGGCTCCTTAGCTAGAAGTGTGCATTTTATTTTAAAGACACAAGTTGAAGTAAACCTTAGACAACATTCACCTCCCTGTTAGATTAAAATTCTTTCTTTCAGATTCCACTTGACTTTCACCAGAATGGAAATGTGTTTCTCACTGTTAATTCTGCTCAGTGTATCCTTGGATTCCTTGCATGATTTTTGCTGCTTGTATCTGCACTAGACTGAAAAATTTTTCTGTCTTTTTACACAGATTATTGGAATACTGTGCAGAAGCTCCTCTGTGAGGCTCATAAATAGGAAACATTATCAGACAATGAGTGCCTGAAAGCTTGAAAATCAGCTTTGTAACATTGATGTCTAAGTTATGCAGTCATTAAGAAATAGTACTTCATTTTATGAATAATCATTGTGTAATATACGTCAAAGAACTGCTGTGAATGTTTGTCTAATAAAGACAACGGTTTAAAAATTAGACCCATACCACTGGTTTGGGAAGAAGTATGATCATTGTAATCTGTCAGCAGATGATTTATTCTATTAAAATAGGCCATATACTAACATAAGTATTTATGCAGCTGCTTAAAAAAATACACCCAAAACACATAACTGAATTCACTAATTTCAAGAAATACTTTGTTTATTACTACCATCATTAGGGTGGAAAACAGAAGTGAACAAAAAGCCATTCTTAACCTGTGACAGCTAATAAATACAACCGTGCAGTCTGTCAAACTGACTATGAAACCCCATGATTAGACGAGCAAGCAGCAAGCTCAAGGGATAAGAAAGGAAGTGGTTGTTAACGAAAAGTGTTATCACTTTATTATTGCTTCTGGAAAGAACAGAAGTCATTTGTCTTTCCAAACACAATCTCTATAAATAATGAAGGATGTTCTGTAACGGGGATAATAAACTGTCAGTTGTATCTTTATGGCAGCAAGACACATATCAGGCTTGGCCTTGTGGAAATATAACTATGTAGAACAGCAATAAATATTGTTCCACATGTTCTTGTGATCTATTATTCTTATTTTTAATTGCTACAAACAACTACAACACAGAACAGAAGGAGAGCTTTGGCATTCAATGGAGGTTTGGGAGCCCTCTGTGCTTTCCAAGCTTTTGGTTGCAGGATTTTTACAACCCCCTACCTTCTGCAGAAGTACTCCAGTTCATCCTCAGGGACTGGACCTTTCATTTTCCTGAGAAGCTGATTTTTGTCTCCCTGTCCATACAAGTACTACCGTGTAGCATCTGTCAAGCACTACTGCGTTTTTTACAGTGGCACCACATGAAGGCACTCATTCCCTGACATATAGTTTTACAATGAGAGAATATGCTTTCTCTACACAGGGACAAAACTGCCCAAAAAGATTTCTAAGTAGACTCTGAGACAGGATGTAGACTTTCTGAGGCATCTGGTCCCTTATCTTGTCATAGTTCAAATCCCCATAATCCAAGTAAAGTAATTGTTGATTCTATTGACTTCAGAAAGATCAGTCCCTGAGTGGGATTTAGGCATTGTCCATGTGGCTTTATATAAAAAATAAAAAGTATAAATATCATTTTTACTCTGTCTTCACATACAACTTCAGTAGGCTCATCAGCCAAAGATGGACCACAGACTGAAAACAGGCATCTGAATCACACCCGAAGCACTATAAGGTGAATAAGAGAAGCATTTATCAGATATGTTTATCTGACGGATGGAAGCAGTAGCAAGTAGGATGAGAATGTCTGAGAACACCAGTTTTGGTGGGAATACCAAAATATCACCCCAGCAAATTCTGTGCTAATGCTGCCAAGGCTTCACATTCACTTATATTTTGCTTTGCTGGTCTATGTTCACTAAAAATTGTGATTCATACAAAGAGAAACAAATGCCACATACAGGTATAAGGGATAAGCAATAGTAAACTCCAATTAGGAATGGAAAATGTCTGAGAGACTGGGTCAGGAAATAAATTCAGGGGAAAAGACATAACTGGAATAGCTGCCCATTTTATGAGAACTCAATAAACCGACTTTATCCAAAGCAAAATATAGCAAAATGGACATTATCATCTCAAATGGCCAAAAGAAAGCATGTATATATTCACTATGTAATAGAAAGAATTGAATGGAAGAATATAACAGAAGAATAATAGTCCAGTGGTATAGAAACATAGAATCATAGAATAGTTTAGGTTGGAATGGACCTTTAAAGGTCATCCAGTAGAACCCCTCCTGCAATAAGCAAGGATGCCTTCTACTAGATCAGGTTGCTCAGAGCCCCGTCCAACCTGATCTTGAATGTTTCCAGGGATGGGGCATCTACCAGCACTCTGGGCAACCTGTTCCTGTGGTTCACCACCCACATTGTAAAAACTTTCTTCGTTATATTTAGTCTAAATCTGTCCTCTTTTAATTTAAAACCATTACCCCTTGTTCTATCACTACAGATCCTACTAAAAAGTCTGTCCCCATCTTTCTTATAAGCCCCCTTTAAGTACTGAAAGGCCACAGTAAGGTCTCCCCAGATCCCTCTTTTCTCTAGGTTGAACAACCCCAACTCTCTCAGCCTTTCTTCATAGGAGAGGTGCTCCAGCCCTCTGATCAGTTATGTGTCCCTTCTCTGGACTCACTTCAACAGGTCCGTGTCCTTCTTATGCTGGGGGCCCCAGAGCTGGACACAGGACTCCAGGTGGGGTCTCATAAGAGCAGAGTAGAGGAGGAAAACTACCTCTCTTGACCTGCTGGCAACATCTCTCTTGATGCAGCCCAGGACACGGTTGGCTTTCTGGGCTGCGAATGCACGTTGTCAGCTCACATCCACCAGTAGCCCCAAGTCCTTCCCTGCAGGGCTGCTCTCAATTCCTTCATCCTCCACCAGCCTGTATTGATACCAGAGGCATATGGGAGAGAAGTTATTGTGAAGGTGCTTGCTCCACCAAATCTTGCCATTTCACTTGAGCTAGATATTTTGCCTATATTTCAGTTCTTTTGATCTGTAAAATAGTAAGAATAGTACTCCCCTAAAATTAAACAATGCTACACTCTAAGTTATGTGCAATATAAAATGTTTGAGGCCCTTAAATATTACAGTAATAGGATATAGCTACTTCTGATAGACCAAACTGTATTTGATATTTCAAGTTCCTTGTTGTTTCCTTTATTTCTTAAGCCAGAAAAAAATGCATCACACTACCTTTATTTTGTCTGATGATGATCAGAACAGTATATATGAATGAGACAGGAACAGCCACAGCCTGAGGAAGAAAAATTGCCTCTGGATGGACAAGATGTAAAAATTAAGAATTTTGAAGAATTTATAACTGCAAGCTCACACAAGCATACATGTACACACATGCTTCCATACAGAAACACATTATTACTGCTTTAATCTGTCTTAACAAGAGGTTTTACCTCTATTCCATGAATTATGTGAACAATGTGAATGAGGCAAACATTTGTGTGAGTTCATAAATGTATAAGACGCCAGTGTTAGGTCCACTTTTTCTCTCTAGGAAAGCAAATGTATGAACCAAAAAATAACTTCAAGCAATGTGTTTTTAAGTTTTTTTTTTTTTTTCAATTTCACTAATTCTGTTGTTTGACATGGACCTTTTCTTTATGATCTAAGAGAACAGCAGGAGGGCAGATGGAATAGGAAAAATGCTCTTTGTTAAGATTACTAAGCAAGTAAGTTCAATGTTAACTGCTCATCACTACTGGAGATTAACCCCATGAAAAAATAAGCTCAAATAACAAGTCAACGTCATTGACTGGCTTAGGAGATCTGGAATAACCCAGAAGATGGAGGGAGATTTAAAAACCAGAAGGTCAGCCTTCAGTGTACATTCAGGAGGAACAGAATAATCTCTCACAGTTCAGTAGATGTAGGGAGAATAGTGCTTTTTGCATGCATTTGGATCACTGCATTTATGAGCTTCCCAGTCACACCCTGAAAATATGACCAAAGAACAAGTCATGACCAAACTTCTCTTTCTATAACTAGATAGACACTGCCATCTTAGTTTCCACATGAAGTTTCAAGTATCCTTTCTCCCCCTTCACCTTGTGTTTTGAACTGTGACTAACTGATATTTTACAAATCGTTTACACCACAATTCCTAGTGGCTTAAGGAGACCAGCACTCCATCAAGACAATTTATGGACACGTTAGTGACACATGCATTAAGAAATGGTCTTAAAGTATAAACAGGAGATGACACAAAGTGTATGTGCCTTGGATCTCACCACAAGGCATGAGTGGTGGATAGTTTTCTGCATTCCTACTCTGGTAACACACTAAAGGTTTTATATCTCTCTCTCTATCTCTGTATTGCTAATCAAAGAAATTGAGATGCTTCTAAGTACAGACTGCTATAAAACTGAAAAATAAAGTATTACTATAATTAATGGAAGATTTTACCTGTCATCACTGTGGGATAATTTAAACCAGACAATTATGCATGCATATTTCAGACAGTAATCAGCAAAAGCACTGATTTTAAATATTTTATGTCAACATGTATATTTAATACACATGAAAAACATTGTATCTCCTATAACAATGGTAGCAAACAATTCCTAAGGAATCAGTCACTGTATTTTTTTTCTGTATCTATTTTCCTCTCTCGCAAATCAGACCTCTCTAGTCTGCCCATAACCAGTCACTGATGCTGCATCTTAACTTATTAAAGTCCACTTCTCTTTGCCCAAAGAACTGCAATTCTATCCTACATATTTATATTTTGCAGTAGGCATTGTGAAGGCCTGATAATCATACCAGATTCCTGGGATAAAGTTATGTTAAGCACAGTGAAAAAAAAAAAAAAGAAGCAGTAGGGGAGCACAGGCTTCCTGATCCTTCTGTTAAGTTTCAACCTTACTGTAGTGCCAGGACATGATCCTGAGGTCATGATCCAGGTTTTGCTGTAAAGGGACTTGAACCAAAACACCAGGTGTTCCCATTAGATATGAAAATCTTTCAGCTGCATTCAATCTTTTTTTCCTGTTTTGCATCAGCAGACTTGCCTTGCTAGAGGCTGGGATTAAAATGAAGGGCAGCTTGCACATAGCAGAGAAACATACTCTTATTGTAATTTGTGTTGAGATATAGTGTTCTCAAGTAATGGGAGAGAAGGGTGCCTCTTAACAGAGCAAACATCTTTAATGATATCTAGGCTGTCTCTCTACCCATCCAGCTTTTCCTACCAGATGCCCTACTCTAATTTCACATACTTGCCTGTGTTTCATTCAGACCTTTATCATTAAGGGGAATATATGCTGTTTGCCTCTGGATGTTCTAACATTGCTGTATTAATTGCTGGGTTATAGTGGCATATCATTATATTGATGGACTGGCAGGTGGATCATGCTGCACTCGAGGGGCTATTGCAGTTTAGTAGCTGAAATTTCCAACTTTGTGAATAAAAGGAAGCCATGTTTCTGGGAGCTATTAAGAACTAAATTTAACAAAAATGAGGTCGTGAGAAAGCAGACTCTGGGGGAGGCTTTTTTTTTTCTCTAACAGTGAGTTCTATCAAGTCAGCAGTGCCACAAGCAATAGTGATGCATGAGCAATGGCTGGAGTCTGCTGAAAAACCAAACTAAAAGTCACTTCTTACTTACCTACTGCTCAAAGTGAGAAGGCCATACAGCAGAAGGCTGGGAAGGACATTGTATGTTCAGTTATTAAGGACATCTATTAATTTGCCTCTAGAGATAGGTCGTCTTATCTGATCAACAGTATTTATGTTATTTGTTAAAATTCTGACCTTCCTTATATAACTGGTTTTCTAGGTTGTCTTTTATTTTTGATGCTATCCAACTTTTATTTCTAATAATATTTTAAACTACGTCACAAATATATTACTAATTTTGAATCATGACACAAGTCTGTATAGTATAAATTCTATATCCATACACATTAAATGAAAAAAAGATATACCAGTGGAATGAATTTTAAGATTGTAAAAAAAAGTGCTCAGACATTAGGAAGTGCCAATATTAAGGTTCCCTGAGAAGTATTCCTTCCACTCCCTTATATTTATGAATCATTAAACAGTTTGTGATTACCTGATGATTCAATACATGGGATGCAACATTCACTTTGTTAACGGAGATTCAGTATTTCTGTTTATCAATGTTATTCAATGAGAGGCTTTGTACATCTTTGTACACATCATTCAAATCCTGAACCAAGGACAACATAATTAATTTCTTCAAGGTTTTTCCTAGGTAATGTCTTTCTAACATTTTAATACTTTCTACATATTGAAAAAAATTCAATCTGCAGAACACTTCTGCAGGGTGAGATAAGGTGCGCTTCTCTCCTTAATAGATACTTGCTGGACTAGCCGGAACTGTCCCTAAAGCTTATATGTCCTATGCAGATATGACTTGGTTCCTGTGGACAGAAAAACTAAAAATAAAAATAAATATCACATGACTCTATAATTAATGTCAGGGGAATGAATTAAATTTGCATAGGCTATAGTCATAATGCTGGCATATCCTAACTTTTAAGAATGTGATTTAATGAGACTAACAGTTCCTCCTTTTTTTTAAATTAAAAATCTCAGAACTATATCTTGTGGGGTTATATTTACTCTCTGCATGAGTCATCTTCGAGGATGAGATCTTTAGATCTATAACACAACCCTCTAATCATTTCAAAGCTAAATGATTAAAAAATGGAGGATTCAATTACTGACAGCATTTTTCTTTTGAACTATTTGTAAGCAATGTGGACCTGTCACTAAAGAGGGTACAGATACTTGCTTTATCAGAATTGTAACCATTAGCAAATAAAAATGTTGAGACTCAAGATTCACATTTTGCTCTGCAAAGTCTGTACAGAGGCACAGCTAGAAATTTCTGTCTAGATCTGCTAGAGGGTTTTGCTTTTTTACCCCTCATAATGGTTGTGTGTGTGTCTGTGTGTGTGTGTACAAAAATATTTGTGGGTTTCCACAGAAGAGGTTTTATAAAAGGAGTCCTTTTGACAGCGGGAGAAGCCTGTGGGCTGGGACCCTGAGTGAATGGCTCTGTGGCAGTGGAGCTGAGACCAAAGTGCTGACAAGATCTTGAGGAACTGGGAAAAATTAATCAGTGGAATGTCTTTGAATATTTTTAACATTATCTATTTTTTTCTTTTCCCCTATATTTTCCTAAACTTTTCCTTTTGCTTTTCTCCTGATTCTGCCACTGCTTCTTCTCTTAGATATACAGCATGACTTCTGTCTTTGCCAAGTTCTGGCTATTGCCTCAAAAAAGGCTGAAGAATTTTACCCAGATTTAAAGAAAAAAACCCAACTAAATCAACGATAGTGCCAAAGGCAGATGCTCAGCTTCTGAAACAGACATGATCTTTAGTTTCACTTGACGCAATCATCCTTATGTTCTGATGAAATTTCAGCTTACCTATTTTAAGCATGGCAAAACAGATCCTGGCACTCAGGATCTCAGAATGCATTATGAAAATTAACACCTGATTATGCACTGAAATACTGGACTTTTTTAGTAGAATCAAATAACCCCTTAATTCCAGCATTTCTCTGTCTGGTGGAGCCCACCCCCTCTGACATTAGCTTGTCATTATAAATTAATACCTTTCCACTTCCAAAAACATTTACTATTATTACAAAGTTATCACTACCATAGTGGCGGTCTGAAGTCTTCCCAGCCATGTCAATGCTGAAATCTCTCTCTCAGTCTGAACTCAACAGCATATTTCATCAGAGAAAGCCAAGAAGCAAACATCAATAGGAAAAGTCTGTGTGGAATGCTTAGAAAAGTGTGCAAATCTCACTGGTGTTTTGCAGGACGGATAGCACTTAAGCTTGAAGGTTGTAAGATGTCAGGACTCCTCTCACAGGGCTTGGATCCTGAAAAGACTTGTGTATGTATTTAACTTGATGCACTCTGAGTAGTCCCAGCTGCTTATAAGGAAACACAAGCCCTGAGCAGAATACAGAGCTCAGGCCTGTCAGTCTGCAAATAATACTGGAAGACTATGGATGTTATATAGTTGATGCCCCTTATTAGAAAGCCTATTTAAACTCCAAATTCAAACAGTGTTGGTGAACATGACAGTCTTTCTTCCATGTCCCCACTGGGAAAAGAACCAATCATGGAATGGCAGTTTGTGCAGAAAAAATTAAATGACATTCTCATAGGAAAATCCAATTTCCTAGCTGCATGAGGTGTTAGGATGTGTAAACAATCTAATCTGCTGGACATTAAGTAGTTTCAAAGCTTCACAGCTCCAGGAGTGTGAGGAATCACAGAATCACAGAATCATCTAGGTTGGAAAGGACCTTGAAGATCATCTAGTCCAACCGTTAACCTAGCACTGACAATTCCCAACTACACCATATCCCTAAGCGCTATGTCACTTAAACACCTCCAGGGATGGGGACTCCACCACCTCCCTGGGCAGCCCATTCCAACGCCCAATGCTGCCTAATATCTAGTCTAAACCTTCCCTGGCGCAACTTGAGGCCATTCCCTCTTGTCCTATCGCTTATTACTTGATTAAAGAGACTCATCCCCAGCTCTCTGGAACCTCCTTTCAGGTAGCTGTAGAGGGCGATGAGGTCTCCCCTCAGCCTCCTCTTCTCCAGACTAAACAATCCCTGTTCCCTCAGTTGTTCCTCATAAGACCTGTGCTCCAGACCCTTCACCAGCTTTGTTGCCCTTCTTTGGACACGCTTGAGTAATTCAATGTCCTTTTTGTAGTGAGGGGCCCAAAACTGAACACAGGACTCGAGGTGCGGCCTCACCAGTGCTGAGTAAAGGGGTAAGATCACTTCCCTGTCCCTGCTGGCCATGCTATTTCTGATACAAGCCAGGATGCCATTGGCCTTCTTGGCCACCTGGGCACACTGCTGGCTCATGTTCAGCCGGCTGTCAATCAACACCCCCAGGTCCCTCTCTGACTGGCAGCTCTCCAGCCACTCCTCCCCAAGCCTGTAGCGCTGCTGGGGGTTGTTGTGGCCCAAGTGCAGCACCCGGCATTTGGCCTTATTGAAACTCCTACAGTTGGCCTTAGCCCATCGCTCCAGCCTCTCCAGATCTCTCTGCAGAGCTTCCCTACTCTCAAGTAGATCAACACTCCCACCCAACTTGGTGTCATCTGCAAACTTACTGAGGGTGCACTCAATCCCCTCATCTAGATCATCAATAAAGATGTTAAACAGGAGTGGCCCCAAAACCGAGGCCTGGGGGACACCACTCGTGACCGGCCGCCAACTGGATTTAACTCCGTTCACCACAACTCTTTGGGCCCGGCCATCCAGCCAGTTTTTACCCAGGAAAGCGTGCGATCATCCAAGCCTCGAGCAGCCAGTTTCGCGAGGAGAATGCTGTGCGAAACAGTGTCAAAGGCCTTACTGAAGTCAAGGTAAACAACATTCACAGCCTTTCCCTCATCCAATAAGCAGGTCGAAGGAGATCAGGTTTGTCAAGCAGGACCTGCCTTTCATAAACCCATGCTGACTGAGCCAGATCATCTGGCTGTCCCGCATGTGTTGTATGATGGTACTCAGGATGAGCTGCTCCATCAGCTTCCCGGGCACCGGAACTCCCCAGAAAGCAAAAGAAAAGTTTGCAAGACAGAATGGAAGAGCATGATTGCTTTTCATGCTTACTTCTTAATTAAAAAAAAACAAAGAGCTAAAATCAGGCCCAGATTTAAAGGCCCATATTATAAACCAATTTCAAAGCAATGTGTGGCTACACATTAATCTCAGTAGACCTTATATAAGTTAATGAAATAAATAGGTGGACCTGATAGTAGCAAATGCTGAAGAAAACCCAGCCTGTGTGATCCTGAGGAGTCAAGAAATATGACTCTGGGTTAAAAGCCTGTTGGTGCTCATTTTTAGTGATATGTGAGTGTTTCAGGCAGAAAATTTAGGTTAGGTATGTTGCTGATTAGGAGATGTAGTTATAAAAGTGTCCCATGGTCTGAAATGTGCTGCACCAGGCAGAGCTAAAGAACTAGGCATGCCAGCTCTGTGGTGAGTCCATAGCCATCATAAGCTGTGGTTATGTGGTTATTCCCATAATGCCAGATGTGATCCAAGCTGCAGAAGACGTTAATTATCAGCTTCATGTGAAATTGTACTTTCCATTTTTTGTTTTACTTATGCTTATAAATAATAACATGGCCCATTTTACAGCTCAAGCTACTTCTAGAAAGTTGCTTTCTACAGCAGGACCTAAAAAAATGTAAACAACTGCTTTACTGAGGATCCACTGCATAGTACAACATAGATTGATGTGTTTCTGTGGCAAACTTCACCAAGCCCTGACTCATTCAGGGAACTACGGGTAAATGAGCTTTTTTCATTTGTAGTCTGCCTCACAATTCAGAAATTACAATCTCTTTCAGAGTAAAGCAAGTAAAAATAAATTTCAGAACAGAATATACCTCAATCAAAATATTTCTTCAATCAATATTCCTCTGTCTTTCTTGCAGTCCCTCAGACTGCAACCTCTATTAGTATTAGGAAGGAGAAACGGCTTTATAGGTATGCAGATGTCAATCTAGTACTGAGTATAATCCAATATGCACACTTGTTGACAAGGAATAAGAGCATAGTTCGAAATCACAAAAGCAACGACAAGCATACTTTACGTCCCAGAGCAGTCAGATTCTGGTTTAATTAAGCAACAGTCATAGGAAAGGCAATACAAATGAACTAAAAATCCCCCCCAAAAGGTGAAACCATTTTGGAAGGTAATTTTGTCTGTAAGATTAACAAAACTCAACAAATTTCATGTTTTATACATTTACATCTTTCATAACAAACTAAGATTAGTATCTTTTGTAGCCATATTAGAGAGTCAGAATTCACATTGAATATTATAAATGCATAAATGCTACTTTTGTACACAAATACATGTGGGACCTACAGAATTTTGTTTGCAATGATTTTGACTTATTATTTTGGCAGAAATGATACTACCATTCAGACAGAAGAATAGCATGGGGTACAGTGAGTGTTCTTACAGATCAAAAAAAAAATGAAAAAGAACTACAGAGGAATTATGTGTTGAGAAAAAAGAATAAAAAGGGAGATTATTGTGATATGGGAAGAAAGGGTTTCCTTTCTTGCCAGAAGACCAGCAAGTATTGAGAAAAAATGATCCTGCACACCCAAATTATGTGTTATATAACTGCAGTAGTGTATTACAGAGGAAACGCAGTCATCTCCCATAGTGCATCTCCCCTCAATGCTATGCTATCATCTCTTACACACTAGTCCCTTGGTCACAGTTTGTGTGATGGACATTTGGGATAGATACACTCAAGGGGGGAAAAACAGTGTTTTCAATGATAACGCTGAGCTGCTTATATCACCTTACAATTTATGGCAGAATTTCTCAGAAATTCAGATGATACTATCTAGAATTAAACTGGTCTGCTAAGAGGACTGATCAACATGAAAGACAGCCTTGTGAAGCAACACTGGCTTGGCTGTGTAAGTGCACCAATTATTAATTGTTACAGGGAAAGTAATATCTACTTCTTTACATAGATGAGTACATTTGATTCCTAATTCACAAGCAATGCTTGGGACCATAGTCTTCTCCATAAACTGACTTCAGTAATGACAGGTGATTTGAGACAAAACTCTCATTAGGAACAAAACTGTTGCCTAAAAAGACTGGTATGTTGATGCTTGTTTTCTGATAAATTGGTATGAAACTTGTTTCAACTAACTGTAGGCTACATTTTGAATAGACTGCCAGAAACACAATTCCAGTTAAGAAAACTTCCCCTCAGCAAGCTGTTAAATGCAGTAAGATATCATTTTACTATGTCGTGTTACAGTAGTGACCATAAAGCTGTGGAGTTCCAGATCCTGAGGGAGGTGAGAAAAGAAAGTAATAAGGTACAGACCCTGGACTTTCAGACAGCAGATTTCAGCTTATTCAGGAAACTGGTAGGTTGAATCCCACGGGAGACAGCTCTAAAGGGCAAAGGAACTCATGAAAGTTGGCAGAGATTTGAGGACAGCATCCTGAGAGTGCAAGAACAATCCATCCTAATGTTTAGGAAAACAAAAGGTTGTAGCAGGAGACTGGATTGGCTAAGGAGGGAACCCATGGTAGAGCTCCAATGCAAAAAGGGAGCATACAGCAGGACTAATCAGGGACAGGCTACAAAGCAGAAATTCAGAACCACTTTCTGAGCATGAAGGGATGGTGCTGGGAAAGCCAAAGCTCAAGTGATTTTAAGACATGCAAGGGACATCAAGGACAAACCTTATAATATGTTAGTATTAAAATTAGAACTTCTGATAAAATTAGTACTAGAAATGTGGGTCTGTGGCTTATTTCTGACTAGGGTAAGTGGTTTAATAATAGTGGACACAGATAAGGGTGAGGTCTCTGTGCTTAATGAAAGGATTCGAGGACAAGACAAACCAGCAGTGAATGAGGGTCAAGTCACAGATTGCTTTAAGAGAGCTCAAGCCATAAAAATCCATGGCACCCAATGGGTTGCATTAAATGGTGCTGAGCAAACTGGTTGATGGCCTCTAATATCTTCAAAAGGCTGTGGATACTGAAGGAGGTTCCTGATGACTGGAGAAAGATAAATGTTATATGCATCTTCAATGAAGGCTAAAAGGATGATCTCAGGCATTAATGACAAATCAACTTCAGGTATAGTACCTGAGAAAGTCATGGAACAAGTCCTTCTGAAACACATTTCTGGGTACATGAAGGAGAAGAAGATGACTGGGACCACCCAGCAAGGATTTACCAAGGGTAAATCATGACTGACAAATCTGTTTGCCTTCTGCAGTAAAATTACTAGATATCTGGACAAGAGGAAAGGGTGGAAATCACTTATCTCAACTTTAGGAAAGCTCTTGGCATTGTCTCCCACAATATTTTTGTATCCAAGGTAGAACATTGAGATTTGGATGGATGGACATCTAGGATGGGTAAAAAATCTGATTGCATGGTTGTGCTCAAAGCATAGTGGTTAATGGGTCATTCTCAATCTAGAGACTGATAGCAGTGGAGTACCACATGCGTATGCCCTGGAATCCCTACCCTTTTTAACAACTTTGTCAATGACCTGAAGGAGACAACAGAGTGCATGCTTGTCAGGCTTGCAGATGAAACTAAATTGGGGGAAATAGTCTATATGTCTGAGGATGGGGCTACCATTCAGGGCAATCTAGACAGTCTACAGAAATGGATCAACAGTATGCTTGTGAAATTCCACAACCACATGTGAATTCTTGTCCCTGGAAAAGAAGATCCCTGTCAACTATACAGTCTGGAGCAGGCCAGGCGTGGGAGCAGCTCTACAGGGAAGACGCTGGGACTCTGGTGCACAGGGAGCTGTGAATGAGCCAGCAGCAACTGGGCAGCAGGGCTATAGCCTGTCCATCAAGGGATGGGATTATTCTACTGTTCTCAGCATTCAGGAGACTATACCTAGATATTGCATCAGGTTTTGGGCCTCCCACTACAGAATAGACAGTGATAAATCAGCGCGAGTTCAATGGGAGACCCCCAAGATGGTTACGGCTGGAGCAGTTGCTCTTCAATGAGATGCTAGACTAGACTAGACTAGACTAGAATACAGTACAATACAATACAATATAATACAATAGAATAAACTGTTTCAGTTGGAAGGGACCTACAAAGACAATCTAGTCCAACTGCCTGACCAGTTCAGGGCTGACCAAAAGTTAAAACATGTTATTAAGGGCATTGTCCAAATGCCTCTTAATCACAGACAGGCTTGGGCCATCAACTACCTTTCCAGGAAGCCTGTTCCAGGGTTTGACGCTGTGAGATGACCTGTAACTCCTCAAAACAAAGGTGAGAAACGACTTAGTAAAGATAAGGGATGGGGGGGAGCCAAGCCCCTCTGAACTGAGGTATGTCTCAAACACTCACAAGTAACGAAATTATAGTCACAGGGTGGATAATGTGGAGTCTGGAGCTGATAAGGTTACCTGGATAGCATGCAATGCAGCTGGAGGAGGGAGCCCTGTGGAGACAGGATGGTTCTGCTCTGGTACATCTTGTAAAGTTTCAAGGCCCATCTGTCTGATGAATGACCTTTGCTTCATTATCCACAAAATGCATATTAAAATTGACACTCCTGCATGTGCTAATGAAGATTAACAAGATCATGCTAATTACATCATCCCATGAAACACCTTACTCCTCCTCATACATGTGATACATAGATATGTAGGTTGACCTAGGGGAGGAACCCAAGGAAAGTGTGTATAAATTGAGGTGGGGGCGAAGAGTGAAAAAAAGAAGTGAAAAAGTGAGGAAGATGGATGCATCCTGGAACCTTCGTTGACAGGAACAGCGCAGGAACCTGGACCAGTGATCTCTATTTCTACCTCTCTCTGTCTCTCTTAATTTGTTTTTTCCCCTTTTTCCTTATTATCATAATGTAACACAAGGCATACCATATCGCTTGTCATAATTTGTTATATACTTAGGCAATTATCATGTATCCAATTAATACATTGTGGTAAATTAAAAATGTCTGTCTATGTATGGACTTTGAGACTTGTCTCACCGCTGTCCACTACGTTGGGGATTTATGAATCTAACTCACTTGTCTCCCTCATCTGAGCATGACATGAAAGGCTTCCTAATGTGCAAACTAAACCTCCCCCGGCACAGCTTTGAACCATTCCTATAAGTCCTGTCACTGGATACCAGGGAGAAGAAATCAGCACTTTCCTTTCCACTTCTCCTCAGCAGGAAGCTGTAGAAAACAATGAGGTTGTCCTTCAGACTCCTTTTCTCCAAACTAGACAAGCCCAAAGTCCTTATTTGCTTCCCATAGGACATGCCTTCCAGCCCTTTCACCAGCTTTGTTGCCCTCCTCTGGACACATTCAAGGATCATCGCATCCTTCTTAAACTGTGAGGCCCAGAACTGCACACAATACTCAAGGTGAGGCTACACCAGCGCTGAATACTGTGGGTTAATCACCTCTTTTGACTGGCTGGTTATGCTGTGTTTGATGTACTCCAGGATGTGGGTTGCCCTCTTGGCTGCCAGGGCTCACTGCTGACTCATATTGAGCCTGCTGTCAACCAGCATCCCCAGATCCCTTTCTGCAGGGCTGCTCTCCAGCCACTCATCTCCCAGTTTATACTTGTGCCTGGCATTACTCTGTCCTAGGTGTAGAATCCAGCATTTTGACTTTTTAAATTTCATCCCATTAATCATATCCCAATACTTCTGCAAGGCCGCTTGTCCCTCAGGAGAGTCAACAGCACATCCCAGTTTGGTATCATCAGCAAACTTGTTAATGGTGTTTTCAACTCCTGCATCTAGAACATTGATAAATGTATTGAACAAAACTGGGCCTAGAATTGAACCCTGAGGAACACCACTGGTGACCGGTCTCACCAACCAGATGTATCCCCATTCATTTTAACCCTTTGAACCCTTCCATTCAGCCAGTTCTTCACCCTGTGCACCGTGAACCCACTCATCCCACAGCTGGATAACTTGTCCAGAATGATGTTGTGAGGGACAATATCAAAAGTCTTACTAAAATCCATAAAAACTACATCCACCTCCTTCCCTTCATCCACTAGGCGGGTGACCTTATCATAGAAAAATATCAAATTAGTTGACTGTGCCTGACAATAGTATTATTGTTTAAATGCCTTTCAATAGTACCCAGTATAATCTTCATAATTTTTTCCAGGAACTGAGGTTAGAGTAACAGGTCTGTAGTTCCCTGGGTCTTCCTTCACACCTTTTTGGTAGATTGGAAAAACATTGGCTAGTTTCTGGTCATCAGGGACCTCCCTAGACTCCTAAGACCTTTGGTAGATGATCAAGAGGGGGCCCTGTCATAATATCCGCTAGCGCCTTCGGGGCTCTGGGATGAATTCCATCAGGCCCCATGGATTTGTGAACATTCAGTTGATACTGCTGGTCCCAGAAAGAAAGTATAGGGACAGGATGGCTCAGCCTGGGGCAAAGATGGATCCAGGGGGCTGTCAACAACCACAGGTACCTGCAGAGAGGTGGTCGAGAAGAGGGAGCCAGAGAGACAAGGTGCATCAGCTGAATCAAGGAAAAGAGATTGAGACAGGACTTAAGGAAAAGGCTGATGGGGCAGAGGTGCAGGTTGCCCAGGAAGGTTGTGCCGGCTTTGTCCCTCCTGGGGGCTGTTGTAGAGATGTCAGCTGCAACTTTTAGAAAATGAAGAACCCCACTAAGGATAATTTGCTAATTTGAAATTGTGATATACTAAACTGACAAGCTAAGAAAGAATGTCTATTCATGTGGAATAGTTTAAAGACATGCTCATAACTTTATCTAATACACAAGTACACTTTCAGCTATATTCTACTACTTCTGAAGGTGCAGGAGAATGCACTATTTACTTCCACAAAAGAAGCTGGATGGGTCTTAAATTGGTATAGTGAAATCTTTCAAACCAAGAAGCACTCTTAGGCTGCAGTGGGAGTAAATAAACAAAGATGGCCAAATTTCTTAAACTCCATTTCACATTGCTAGTCTTTGTATTAGGTGTTTACTCAAACAGCTTTTGTTATAATGGAAGTATTTTACTCCAGAACTAAAGCTTTTATCTTTCCATATTGTCATGAATAAAATAAAATCTAAACTTTTGCTATGACTACAGGAATATGATCACACACATCCACTGATATCTGTGCTTTTCTACACAGAAAATCACAGCTCAGGAAAAATAAACTGAAGGGAAAATGAAAAACTCCAGCTGTACGGAAGAGAGCATATAAAGAACACTGATGACTTAGAGATATCATTATAGAAGCAGCAGTGTAAAAAAAAAAATCTTGTAACATGCATATTTAATTAATAAAGTGATATTGTAACCTCAGTTGTGATAAACTAATTGTCTTAACTCGCTTAAGCACTATCCAGGATTTATTCTTACCTGTGGAAGAACTGTAGGTTCAGCTGTGAAACTATGCAAACTCAGAAGGTCTCCAACTATGAGATTTCAAATTGTTAATACTGAAAAACGCATTTCTACCACGTAGTACATATTTCACATAAACAGCAACTAAAATAATTGGATTTCTATCACTTAATTAAGATACTTTATGGTGTAGGTCCCTCTGAAGTCTCAATATTTCTGAACAAAACTGTCAAAATGTTTTCCATTCCAAATGTCCATAGCACAGGCTAGGATCAGGGAAATGTATCTTTCTGTGAAGCTTTATATTACAAAAAAAAGTACTGAAGTAATTTTCTCATATAGTAAAGTCACAAAGTGTCACTGTAATTCCAGTTTCAAGCTCTGTCAGGGATGATTCTAGCATATATGCCCAGATGCCACATACGAGTTTAAAATGAGTCTTTCTGAATTCTCATTTGTGATTCCTTTTTCAACCTAAAATGTAAAACCTTTCTTTCCAATATCAGTTTTACAGATTTCTTTTGCAACTGTTTCTTACAGGTCAATGGAACTTTTAATTATTACATGGATATAATAAGCATATTTTTTCTAAAAACATGTCTGGTATTAGACAATCAAGCAGTCAGATTGCTGTGAGGGTATGACAAGTGTGGACTATTCTACTCCTTTTAAAAGTTGAAAGATAAACAAGGGTGAGTTCACAAACTCTTGGCAAGGGTTCTCTCTAGCATAAATTAGAGCCATTTTGGTACTGAAGATGCCATGGACTTGCCTAGGATCATCGATCCCTCCAGGAATTGTGAGTCCATCCATGCACTTGTGGAAAAAATGATGACATAAACATACAACTCAAAGATATTTTTATTTGCCACAATACACTTAACATGCCTCACTGGGTCAGGACACTATGCTGGCTGGGGCTATAAACTGGCAATTGGAATGGCGAAAGATGGTAAAGGTATTTACAGCATGAACATGAAATACTACAGTACAGTATGGATTTTTTATGGAGATTATTTACCCATATTTCTTCATTGTTCACTCTCACAATTACTGAGAGGATATGATAATTATGGGGAAGTTGTTTTTCAGCTTTTTTAATAAGAAGAGGATTTTGCATGGCTAGTTTTTAGATTATTATCGCTGTACATAAATGTTGATGCTTTTTGTTCTGTGAAAATTAGGAGTTCTGGGATGAAAAACATAGCTAGGAGGCCTTTCTACTATTTATAGAAATGCTTGAGGAACACTGGTTTGCTGATTGATGAGTAGAACATTGAAAGTTAACTCAGTTACAAAGATGTGGTGGGATACTAGCAGGCAGAAAATGTTAGCTGAAATAATAGATCCATACAGTTCAATGCTGGCTATGACTATAAGGTAATTTATTCTGAACCTCGGGATGTCATAAATAATTTGCTTTCACCAAGTTACCTTTCAGTCTCTCAGTTACTGGTGCTTGATAAAGAATTGGATGCCTTTGACTAAAGCACAGTTTCTGACATATACCCAGTTTTGAACTGGAGAAATGAGAAACGGGACTTTATGATGTCCCTTGATTTTTTTTTTCTGCTTTTCCCATTGATACAGTCCATCTAGCCGTTAAAAATGTTTTTTCCCACTTTTGAATTTGTCTGGCTCCAGTTTCTAGACATTGTGCTTTTTTCTCCCCTAGATTAAAGAACCTTTTCCTGATGAGAAAATGGCTAGAGAGAACAATCTAGCATATCCGAACACTGAAAAGCACTTTCTCCATTATATTCACAGCATAGAAAGAACACATTTTGGAGAGGCAATTGTGTGAGCCAGCACAGGCAGGATGCAAGAACAGCCGCAAAACCATGGATGAAATGTAAAGAGTAAATTTATTTTCATTACCTTGCCAACTGGGGGATCCCTGAAGCTGCACCTGGCCAGAGGCACACATGCAGGGAAGAAGGCACTGCGGAGCTCAGTCCTTGCTAGAGGATCACTGAACCTGCTGGTTTTGCCTGTATCTTAGGGATTCGTGCAGGTGTAGTTTACTGATGTGCTTTGAGCTTTCCCACAGCAGGGCAGGAATCACAAGCATGTTTGATAGGGTACCTCTAAGTGTATCACAGGCCTGTGTTATCTAAACACAGATGTTCTACTTGTCCAACATATGAGTCTAAACAACAACTAGTATGATGTATGTGTTTTTCTACACCCAGCTACAAGTCACTTGAGTGTGTTTGCAATTCTCCTCACCAATCTTACGTTATTTTCCCAGAGTGATAAAATTCTTCATATCAATGGAGCAATTCCTTGGTGGAGACACTGCTTACAAACAGCATCTTTTTATTGTATTCCTATTTGTCTTCATTTTGGTACTTAACAATTGTAATCAAATGATGGAGAGTTTTAAGTATCTCACTGAAATATTCTCCAATTCTTTAATTATTTCCATAATTTCATTGTAGTTTTTACTTTCCCTTTAAAAACTCTGGACCCCTAATTTTTATAAAATAATTTGCTAGTAACTTCACAATATCTCATACTGAATGAAACCACCTTGAACTCTCACCTCCATTTTTATATAATAATTTAGATCTTACTCACTTATGTTCCCCCAATATCATGTGCAGGGTTCATGTTTTTTCTTTACCTATTATTAAGACTTTCTTCTTTTCAGAGTCACTGATACTGATACACTATGTAAGTACGTTTGCTTTAAACTGTAGCAAGAAGTCTAATGTTTGAAAGGAGCTAGACTAGGATCAGGAGGACTATATGACCTGTTCTCACTGTTCATTTGCCACTGTAGTAATCTTTGTGTCATCTTGAAAGTTAGTTTTGATTTTGTATTTCTTCTGGACCATTGATGAAGATGTTGAGTAACATCAGACCTGATACTACATACAGTGCATATAGAAACCAAATAGCTCCATCGCATTATAATGCTATATCAGTTTTTGCGACTTAACCACCTACTCTGGTTAAATGGACTCCTAGTTAATACTTCATGTGGTTCTGAATGGCAGTGTTAATTTCACATAGCTAATGTGTAGAACTCAGTCAGGTACTTAAGAAAAAATGTCTACAAATGACTACATGTACACAGTTATTTTTTTCAAATGATAAATTACATTAGGCTTGTTTTAGTCATGATAAAAACTCCCTGTTGACTCATTTTTAATTTGGCACACATTGCCCATCCAGGTCCTTTTCACAAATGTTGCTCTTCAACCAGTTCCCAGGCAGCACTGGTGAATGGCAATGTTCCTCTCACTTTGCACATCTCCTTTCTGAATTTCATGACATTTCTTCTGGCCCAATCTTCCCTCTGGATGAAGTCTCTACCACTCAGCATGCCAACTGCTCCCCCTAAGTTAGTGTAAATCTGTCAGACTCCCACTTCTCTGCAGCTGAAATTATTCAGTAGTCTTTTATCTTTTCAGATTACAAAAATGCATAGTTATAAAGACAAGGTTTGGAAATTATTTTTAATTATTCTATTTACTATGCTTAACTGGAATCCTAAGATAAGGCCTTAAGGAAAAACAAGAAACTCTAGGAGGACCATAACAGAGGAAGATAGAGCCTTTGAGGAAAAAAAAAAAAAAAAAGTATTTAAAATGTATCTTTTTAGGTAACCATGCTTGACTAAAGTTTGAAGTTATTATCAGAGGGTCTAAAGTGACTAATATAGTGTTCTAAGCATTTTTTTGTGCACAGGTGTGAAAGGATAAACAGGATATGCAATGGAAACTTATATGAAAATGAGTAATTTTGGTATCATTGAACTTTTCCAATCAAAACAGGATTAAAATCTCTTTGTTTCATACTTTCTTGATGAAAACTATACTCTCCATTTACTCCTGAAGATACAAATTAATTTTCTGAGTTATCTCTTTCTATGTTATTCTTCAGACCTCGCTGACTATCCAAGAGAAAACCATCTTAAAAATCATATTGTTTTGAAATTCGTTGTTTTTTCTATTCTTTCAGCTACACTGGCTGTGGTTTACCACACCCTCCAGAATTCACCACAGCAATGGAATTTCCTTCCTTTAAATGTTTGTGAATTTGAAAAAGTCGATATATGAGAGCAATCCCATAGAACTCAGTTTGAACTAACCTTATCCTATTCTAACAGCCATCAGTATATCTGCAGGAATAAGCACTGTTACAACGAAGAAAAATAGCTTTAACCCCTTTCCATTTTCAAAGTTCCCATCCAGCAAAACATACCAGTATGCATTGAACATTAAGAACATGTTTCAATCCCTCCACAGTCATATAAGCATTTAAGAATGTGATTTGTTTAAGTGCTGCTTAAATCAGACTGACAGCAATTTGACTTAAGCATAAGCTTAGCTGCTTTACTGGATTGGGATGGGTTGGGATAGAATGAGATATCCAATGTGTTTAAGACTGGAAATGGGTTGCATATGGAGTGAAGTCAATGTGATACTATCACAGAGAGTTTGGGATCTGCCCAAACTCCACCATGTGCTTCCATTTCTTCACTGTTGTTGTCAGTTAGGTTCCAGTTCACCACAGCATCTAGGCAAATTGCTTTCCATAAAACATGTGTAGGAGGGGCACAGGCTACATCCCCTTCTGTATTACTTCAAAAGAAGACTAATGGTGAATCCAGGTCTTAACTGGGTCCAAAAATCTGGATTCTGAAAGAAGGACTTCATAGAGATGTGTTCTTTGGGAAAATATAGAAAAGAGCTACCATAGTACAACTGGTCAAAACTTAACATGTTCATCCAATACAGACTTCCTCTATTTTGGCTTTTAAATCTATCTTTTTGCTCTAAATTGGGATTTCTGCAGAAATGCAAATGAGAAACTTTATTATCATTTTTAAGAATTAGGACTTCGTTTCTCTTCATTTTTATAAAACTTAAACTAATTAATTAGTTACCCCATCTTTTGAAGATCTGAGTCCTTCATAGCAAAACAGAGGGCAGAAGAGGGCTTTTAGGACTTTGAAGCTCCATGCCACATATATAGAAAATGGCTTCAAGAACAGCTCTTCCCATGTTTCTTAGATCAACAGGGAACTCAGAAGTGCTGGAATTCACAGCTGTGCAGTGATTTGCTAACACAATCCCCTGAAGCAAAGAGCTCACAAGCATGTACAATGCCTGCCTCAGACACTGTGTACATATTATGAGAGATGTCCAGAGAACTACACCATCAATGCACTTGTAGTCCCATGTCTTGGCAAACTCATTTGGTAGGTTTCATTGGACCTCTTCTCATGCTTTGGCGGAAACTCACAGGTACAGAAAATAATATTTCTACAAAATATGTTACTTTCTCAGAAACCAACATATTTCATAGAAAAAGAAATTGTTGTAAAGCTTCCAGCAAGCTCTAATCCTCAGGAGAAAACCTTGTTACTCAGCTTAACAGTGGCAGCTGTCCAAGAGAAGAATAAAATATACATGTTTGCAATGGGTTGAGATATTGGCACTTAATATAGCATAGCAGTAATTCAGGGAATAAAACACTGACAATATGCATCTCTGAATTACATCATCTTTAACCTACAACAAAAATGATTTCAGTGAGTAAAGCAGAGACTGGTGCCACTCCTCATTCTTGAAGAAAAAGTCACCGTGGCCCTATCTGTCACCACTAACACTTGAACTCCTCTGCCTTCTCTGGAGGGAATTATGGCTACAGCTCAGCTGCTTGTACCAGCACCATAAATTCTGGCAAGGTCATGCACATCAGTAAATACTGATTCTCACAGGGCAGGTAGACAGTGAGTGCCTGAACTCACTTACTCCAAAAGGCACTCTGCACAATAAAGAATTCAAGATAAAACACTCTCGTGCAATACCGTGAAATAGTAGAAACTGTCTAACAATGTAATTGTAATGGGTAATGGGCATTTGATAATTTAATTTTAGCTTCTTGATTTTTGCTACCCTGTATAGGAGGTATTCTGCTGTGTACATCCCACCATTTGCTCAGCAGCACTTCTCACCAGGAAATGTACTTTGAATGATATTGTTGTTTTAAATCTAACCTTCACCATGTCTCCTGCAGGGATTAATATGAGAATACCACAGAAAGATCATCAACAACCTTTGCTTTCATGCTGGAAACAGACACCTATATCAACTGGTGTTAGCAGGTGGACAAATACATTGCAAGGTCTACATGGTTTCAGGGTTCACAAAAGTTTGTAGAACCAGAGGTTGCTAGCAAATGTTTTACTACCATTGGATGATAGTAAATCAGATGGAAACATTTGCTTTTTGTTAACTTCTGGAGAAGTAGCCAAGAGCCTTGACTGTAGTTATAGCAAAGCCATCTCCTACTCCTACTCTGGATACTCCGTTGTCTCTTTCAGGAACAAAGTTAGCTAAGTACCTGCCCACCACTGAGGTAGCCCTGCCGAAGGACACAGTCTCAGCTGGGCAATGAGGTAGGAGAGCTGGCAGTGTGCCACAGTCACCGCAGAAGTGCACATGCTAGGACTGACACAAGGAGATCAGCCAGCTCTGCAGGCAGAGTGCATAGCTCAGGAGCAGGGTGGGAGACCAACAACACATTCAGTCAAATGAACAGGGTACAATAAACCCCTGAGCTCAGTGTGGTTTCTAACACTGAATCTCATTTGAAATCAATGACCTGATTTCAAATCAGGTCAGGTAGAAACTACCTCTGTGGTGCTGTCACAGCTGCCTCTGCCCTCCCCATGATCCCGGCTGCCGCTCCACAGCCTCTGGCAGATATACAGCTGCCTGATGGAAAACGAAGCTCTTGCTTGGGGATCCTCAGCTGTGTCACCATCAGTCATGGGGAAGAGCACCCCAAAACGGCTGCACTCTTCAGCAGCTCATGGTTTAATATCACTTGAAGTGGAGCACCTTTTTCCTCTATTTACCACCCATTGCTCAGCACTGAAAAGTGCATGCTGTTCCCTATTCACCTCACAAGCTGTGCATCACCTTTCAGGACTTTTTCTGTTGACTTTGACTGACAGCAGTGTGAAGATTAGGCAGCCTTTTAATCTTTTACTAGCCATGATTACTATCAGTGGAGTAAAAGAGCAATTGCCTGGCAGTGCATGTTGCAGACCAATAAAAGGTTTTCAGAGCAGAAGGCAGTCATCTACTAAGTTAAAACTCCAGTCTATTCAAGTCCATGATGCCTCCCTTTGAAAACTGCATAACTTAATGATAGTTTCCTGGAGGATTTTTCATGAGCCTTTACGACAAAAAGACCTATATTTCTCATTAATAACATTACAAAAAGGAAAAAAATAAATAAAAAAAAGAAAGAGAGAAAAAGGTTCAACTATTTCTTCTAAAATTACAAACCTGAACATAATTGTTTTTTATCTTAAACATTTCAATATCTTTTCTTATCTGGGAGACTTTAATTTGTATTTAAACAGATTATGAGACAATCTGAATGAACAACAAATTGCCAGAAAACTGGAACAGCTCACTAGTATTCAGCAACTACCTGAAATGCTTTCAACATTGGGAATGCTCCCACAGAGATACTTTTACAGCTCTGACAGTATATGAGCAGAAATTACTTTGATTTAAGAATAAAAAAAGAATTCATTTTCCCATTACATAAGCATGGGGAATACTAATAGCACTGATGTTACAGCTCTGTTCAGACTCAAATTAGGCATATAATTTCAGATCATGGAAGTTTTGTTAGTACCAACCCCTAGACAAGGTGTAATGGCATAGGTTTCTGTGTAGATAAAGTCCTTGCAGGTGTACCCCACAGTTCTGTATGGTATTTATCACAAAAGTATCTGTCACCCGTGTCTTCAGTGTTCTTGGTATGTACAGTTATTGAACTACAACATCCTGAGTGTGCTTTCACATGTTCACTCCAACCTGTCTGTCACAACATGAATATCACTGTCAGGATTGAATAGGAAAAGTGTTTTGAACAGATGTGTATAAATACTAAAATCTGATTTACAAAGTTAACCTAACCTGTTACCAAAAGGTAATCAGTAACAATTACATAGGTAATATTCAGGTAAGTGAAGTCTAGATTAAAGTTTTTGATATCTCATTGACATGCTCTGAGTCACCCACATCTTTCTCAGGCTTATGGGAGATCTTATGTGAGTTAAACTCAAAATACCTTTTGAAGCAAACAGAGCTGATGTGATGTGGCTTTGTAGTTTCTTTTTTATATATTGATTTGTTTAAGTATTCATTAGAAGTACCTTGCCCATTTAGATGGGCACTTGTCACACTATAAACCTAAACAAGCACAACAAAACTGGCTTTCAAAAATCTCTCATATAAAAAAATGTGAAGCTAGTAATCTCAAAAGTAAATGTGACTGACTACAATATTTTCACTCCAGCAGTCAAGAAACATGGGTAGTAAAGAATAAATATTTGAGCCACAGACATCATCAGAGGTGAATGAACACCCTGACCTTATCTGTGACAGATCCTAGTAGTAGAAAAGTCTTAAAATTAAATTCACTTATACATTCTCTCCTATTACATCTGAATGATCCTTGTTCACACAGATTTAAGGGGGAAGATCACATCATTCTGTTGGTGACATTATTTCTGTGGTATCTGAGATCTGAAATAAAGGAACCTGAAAGGAAAAAGAAAATATAAAAATAGCTAGATCATGCACAATGTAATTTATGGACTCCACACTGGAAGTCATCTGCTTTTTCAGACATTGCTGACAAATCAAACTATTTTCATCAAATAAAAGCACAATGAGAAGTGCAATATATTTGTTTCTTTTTGAAATCTAGTCTTGAATTTGAATTGTTTAACCTCATGCCTTTCTAAAGTTCTCCAAAGAGTCTGAGAGTCTGCATGAGTAAATGAACAGTGCACTTTTTAGTATGCATATATTGCATACTGACTTGATACTTCTTCCCAGCTCCTACAAACAGCTACATAGCTGAACCATCACTGACAGTGACACTCTTCTCATCTTTCATAACAAAAAGAAAAAAACTCCATGCTTCTCCTGCATATGTAAGCACCAGCGTCTTTCTCTTTCACCTACAAATTACTTTTGAAGAGCATCTCACAGTGTTCCTCAGAGAATAAGATTAGTTAACTTTTTTTTTTTACACTGAGCACATCTGGATAAACTCAGTGATTAGTGTATTTGAAAACTATAGCTTCATTTGCATAATGTAAGCTCCATGAACCATACAAATAGAACTTGCAGTACTTTGTGAATTCTCCAATGTTTTGAATGATTTAGCATAGTGACATAGTGACAGCACATGCTCTGTAAAAACACGAGTTTGATTTCCTTCTATTTACACACAGGACTGAAGGACAACAGTAACCACATCAGATACACTGTTAAAGCAGCATTAACTAAAAAAAATCCCCAAAACCTCTTTCGCTTTTAGAACATATAATAATATCTACACACACCCAAAACCAATGTAACCACATACAAGCACTCCTTGAATGATGAAAATACACACACGTACTGTCATATGATCTCATCACCTTGGAGCTAGGAGAAGCACAGAAGTTTTTGCTGTAGCCAGAGTGTTTCCTTCTTCTATGCTACTTCCCATCTCCAAAATCTTGATAATATTGAACACTTATGAAGGACATCTACACAATCTTATGGCATTGTCAATCAAACTGGATGAATTAGGCAACTGAGAACAGACTGACACATGCCATCCCAGGCCAATTTTACAGTCCAACGGGCGGGTTATATCTTTTTCAGAATTTTCCCATGGTGTGATTTTCAGCGTATCCTTCTTGATTCTAATTTCCATCTGCTCAGATCAGCTGCTGTTATAAATGCAGGTCCACAGAGGAAGTCTCCAATGCAAATGTCTATATAATTGCCATTCCTGGCAGTTACATAAAAAGTCTATCTATCTGATAAATCCACAGCTGTAAAGATAGCAGTCAAAAGAAAGGAAAAATTAATCCAATTAAAAAAATAAATAAAAGGATAACAAAAAAAAAATCATCAAATTCATAGTATGTTTTGTTTTTATGAATTTCCACATTTTATGGCATGCTTGCCATGAAACTCACTTAGCAGGGCCACAGTCTGTCTGTTTTCAGGGTGAATCTTTACTACTCTAGAGCTTTCTAGTTTAGACCCATAGTAATAAATCTGAGGCAAAAACTTCTTCCCTCTCCAGCAATGGTGGTGTGAGAAAGCAGACTGTCAATAAGCCCAGGCTGAAATGATGGTTAGTTGACCAGCAACCAAACAACATTGAAAGTAACCCTTTTCCTATGTCCAGTTATCAGTGTAGAACATACTGTATCAAAGCAATTTGTAGGAAGTCTAACTAGAGGCAAATATTTATACTATGAATATTTTTCCTATACTACTAAATTGTTTGTGCAGACATATATTAACATAAATATGAGATACTGCAAGTGTGAAACAAAATCTGCAAAACATACCACTGAACACAGCATTTGCAACTAGGAGATGAGAGTGAAAACAGCTAAACCCAGCAACTAGATATGCTGGAGATTTCCCTAAAACACAGATTCAGGTCAAATACTTTCAATCATGCACTCATTTATGTATGTAGATTGCTGGACTTTCAGCGTCAAATCAAGCTGACTGCTCAGGGTTTGTAGATGTGGAAGAGCTGTAAGTCAAACAAGAAAGCATATCTGAAGGAAGAAATGCTTCAAAGATTCATGGACACAGAAAACCTCAAGGACAAGCTGTGGCCTTTGGATTAGTCTAAGGAATGTCACCCAAGGAAGCAGGAGTGTATGGAAGGATGCACCCCCCACTGCCTTGCAGTTGCATTGACAAACTCCTTAGATAAGCTTCAGAGGGGGAGACATAGACTGAGCGAAACCCTATTGTGCAAACCAGACACCATGCTTGCCTTGCCTAATGACTTCTAATGACTGATGGCACCTTCGTCATTGAAGTGGTAACAAGAACTGATAAGAGGTGATCATTTCTGGGATGACTGATAAGATCTCTGGGAACAGAGGAAAATCCAAAGCTAGGCAGCGACCACCTATCGACTATCGACTCAACTGGAATCCATGCTCCACCTTTTTCCTCGTCTCTCATGGAAATGAATTTGTGGAATACCCGCCCCTCCTCATCTAGTATGCTAATCAGCTAATAAAATGAACTTAAAAGGGCAATGGAAACTTTGCTTGGTGTGCACCCACCAGCCAGGATTACCAGACCTGAGACAATGCTGGATCCAGGGGTGGTGATCTGAATTTCTTTGACTCTTTCTCTCTTTTTCTTTCTTTTCCTTTCTTTTTCTTTCTTTTTCTTTCTTTTTCTTTCTTTTTCTTTCTTTTCTTTCTTTTTCTTTCTTTTTCTTTTTCTTTTTCCTTTCCTTTCCTTTCCTTTCCTTTCCTTTCCTTTCCTTTCCTTTCCTTCCTTTCCTTTCCTTTCCTTTCCTTTCCTTTCCTTTCCTTTCCTTTCCTTTCCTTTCCTTTCCTTTCCTTTCCTTTCCTTTCCTTTCCTTTCCTTTCCTTTCCTTTCCTTCCCTTTCCTTCCCTTCCCTTCCCTTTCCTTCCCTTCCCTTCCCTTCCCTTCCCTTTCCTTTCCTTCCCTTTCCTTCCCTTTCCTTCCCTTTCCTTCCCTTTCCTTCCCTTTCCTTCCCTTTCCTTCCCTTTCCTTCCCTTTCCTTTCCTTTCCTTTCCTTTCCTTTCCTTTCCTTTCCTTTCCTTTCCTTCCTTCCCTTCCCTTCCTTCCCTTCCCTTCCCTTCCCTTCCCTTCCCTTCCCTTCCCTTCCCTTCCCTTCCCTTCCCTTCCCTTCCCTTCCCTTCCCTTCCCTTCCCTTCCCTTCCCTTCCCTTCCCTTCCCTTCCCTT
>JASWHU010000701.1:0-32859 GCA_030819815.1 Strix occidentalis | reverse complement strand
AATTTTGGGGTAAAACCGGGAAAAATCGGGTACCGTGAGGCCGCCTCGCGCCGCGGGGTCACCTCGCTCCTCTCTCTCTCCCCAGGGGGTAGACGGCATCCGGGGGCTGAAAGGACACAAGGGCGAGAAGGTGGGTGTCCCCCCCCCCCCAGAAAAAAATATGGGGGGGGGGGCGCAGTGCCCCCCCCAAGCCCCCCAACATCTCCATCCTCCTCCTCCTCCTCTCCCGCAGGGCGAGGAAGGCTTCCCCGGCTTCAAGGGGGACATGGGTGTCAAAGGAGACCGGGTAGGTGTATGAAGGGGGGGTGTGTTGGTATTTTTGGGGTGCGGGGGGGGGGCCATTGGGGAGCCCCCCCCCCCCCCCGCCCTAAAATGTGCGTGTCCCCCCCCCGCAGGGGGAGGTGGGAGTGCCGGGCTCCCGCGGCGAGGACGGACCGAAGGTCCCAAGGGACGGACGGGACCCACCGGTGACCCCGGCCCCATCGGGTTGGTCGGAGGAGAGAAGGTGAGGGGGGAGCACGCGGAGAAATAAGGGGGGGGGGGGGACACCCCCCAACCCCCCCGTGACCCCCCCTTTATCATACACCCCCCCCCCCCCCCCCCCCCCCCAATCCCACCTTTTTCCCACAGGGAAAACTGGGAGTTCCAGGCCTGCCCGGCTACCCAGGGCGTCAGGGCCCCAAGGTGAGCGGTGACAAGCGTGGGGGGGGGGGTCCCCCACATTTTGCCACCCCCCCCATTCCCCCCCCCCCCCCCTTCCCCTGTGTCCCCCCCCCCCATTTTTTTTCACCGCCGCCCACCCCAGCCCCTCTCCATCCCCAGGGATCGCAGGGTTTCCCCGGATTCCCGGGGCAGCAACGGCGAGAAAGGCGCGAGGGTGAGTGACCCCCCCCCCCAAAAAAAAAAACCCTCATGACCCCCCCTCTGAAGCTGGGGGGGGGTCCCTGCCCTGTGTGTGTGTCCCCCCCCCCAAAAAAAATGTGTCTCTGAAACTTTTACAGGGTCTGTCGGGCAAATCGGGGCCCAGGGGCGAGCGTGGCCCCACGGTGAGTGTGGGGAGGGTTAAATGGGGGGGGGGGGGGGCAGCACCCCCAAATCTATGGGGTGTGGGGGCTCCCCCCGGTTTGGGGGGGGCTGATAGACCATCCCCCCCCCCCCCCCCCCCCCCCGCCTTTTTCCTCCTGTAGGGTCCCAGGGGCCAGCGGGGACCACGAGGAGCCACCGGCAAGTCAGGGGCGAAGGTCAGTCCCTGGGGGGGGCGGGGGGGGGGTGATGGGGGGGTGGGGGGGGGGGCACCTGCTGGGCACCCAAAATTTATCTCCTCTTCCTCGCCCCCCCCCCAGGGCACATCGGGCAGCGACGGCCCCCACGGCCCCCCAGGAGAACGGGTGAGTGGGTGCCCCCGGCTGGATTTTGGGGGGGCCCCCCCCGTTCCCTCTACGGCCACTTCTGGGCCCCCCCCCCCCCCCATCTACAGCCGCTTGTGTCAGGCTCTGAGACCCCCCCCCAGACCCCCAACTCACCCCTCCCGGTGGCTCCGTCTCGGCGTGGGGTGGGGGGGTCCCCAATAATATTCTGCTAACGAGCGATGTGTTAATTAGCACCATAAACCCCCCCCCTCCCCCCCCAACTTCTCCCCTCCAGGGTCTACCAGGACCGCAGGGACCCAACGGCTTCCCAGGACCCAAAGGACCCCCTGTAAGTGTCGCGCCCCCACCCCCCCCCAAAAAAAATTAAAAAATGGGGTGACCCCAGCGCTGCTCACCCCCTCCTCCTCCCCCCACAGGGCCCCCCCCGGCAAGGACGGGCTCCCCGGGCACCCCGGGCAGCGAGGAGAAGTCGTAAGTGTGGGGTGTCCCCCCCCCCCCCAAAACGGTGCTGACACCCATGTTGCCCCCCCCCAGCCGCTCTCCTGTCCCCAACGCCCCCCCCAAACCCCTCCGAGCCCCCCCCCAATCCCTCCTCCCACATTACTCTTGCCTTACTCATAACTTACTCCTAGTGCTGACCCCTCCGCCCCCCTCACGCCCCCCCCCCAAATTTTCCTCTCTCCTCCAGGGTTTTCAAGGCAAAACCGGCCCCCCCGGCCCCCCCGGGGTGGTGGGACCTCAGGTGAGCTCACAGCAGGGTTTGGGGGTGGTGGGGGTCCCCCCAATTTCCCTTGGGGGTGCGCTGATTCTTGCCCCCCCCCCCCCCCCCCTGACCCCCCCCCCCCTCCATGTGCCAGGGAGCCGCTGGCGAGTCGGGCCCCATGGGGGAGAGGGGCCACCCGGGCCCCCCCGGCCCCCCCGGCGAACAAGGGCTACCGGGGCCGTCGGGCAAGGAGGGCACTAAGGTGAGACGGTGACGGGCCACAGGGAGCGGGGACGGGGCTACTGGGGGCGTGGAGCCGCCCCCCCCCCCCCCCCCCCTCAACCCCCCCAAAAAATCCGCCCCCCCCTTTTCACCTTAGGGGGACCCCGGCCCCACTGGCTCCCCCGGGAAGGACGGTCCCGCGGGTTTGCGGGGTTTCCCCGGTGAGCGGGGTCTGCCCGGCACCCCGGTGAGTAAAACCCCTCCTCGGCTCAACCGTGACCCCCCCCCCCCCCAAAAAAAACCAACCCACCCCCCCCCGCAATGACCCCCCCAACTCTTCTCACAGGGTGGCCCAGGGCTGAAGGGCAACGAGGGCCCAGCGGGACCCCCAGGACCTGCCGTGAGTGTGTCCCCCCCCTTCTCCACAAGCATTGGGCCTCACGGCTCTGATGTGACCCCCCCCCCCAAAATAATTTTTGCCCCCCCTCCCCCCCCAAGGGGTCCCCTGGAGAGAGAGGTGGCCCCGGACAAGGTGGTCCCGTTGGCCCCCCAGGACGACCAGGACCACAGGGCCCACCGGGTCCCGCCGGAGAGAAAGGAGTTCCCGTGAGTGCTCCGGGACCCCCCCCCGAGGGGCAGGAGGGGTGCAAGGGGGTGGGTGATGCACCCCCCCCCCCCCCCCAACACCCCCCCCCCCCCCAAAAAACTTTCCCATCCCTGTAGGGTGAGAAGGGCCCCATGGGTCCCGCTGGCCGCGATGGCGTGCAGGGCCCCGTGGGTTTACCGGGCCCGGCCGGCCCCCCCGGTGGCCCTGGGGAGGACGGTGACAAGGTGAGGCCCCACCCTTGTCCCCAGTGTCCCCATTTGTGTCCCCCCCCCCCCAACACTGGGCCTGAGCACCCCCTTTTTTCTCCTCCCCCCTCCCCAGGGTGAAGTGGGCGAGCCGGGACAAAAAGGCAGCAAAGGCAACAAGGGCGAGCACGTGAGTGTGACCGGTGGCCCCCCCCTCCCCCCCTCCTCGCTGTCACCCCAAACTTTGTCCCCGCTGTCCCCTCCCCACCCCAGGGGTGTCCCCCCCCCTCCACTAACCCCCTTTCCCTCCCCTACAGGGTCCTCCCGGCCCCCCCGGGCCCATCGGGTCGGTCGGGCAACCTGGAGCCGCCGTGAGTAGCCCGTGAAATGTGGGGGGGTGGCGGGGAAATGGGGGCGGGGGGGGGGTGTGTCCTGTGTCACCCCTGAGGCCACACCGAGGAGGGGACACGGTCTCAACGGGGGGGGGGGGGGGGGGAGTGGTGGCTGATTCCTGCCCCCCCCTTCCCACCTCGCAGGGCGCTGACGGGGAACCGGGTGCCAGAGGTCCCCAAGGACATTTTGGGGCCAAGGGCGACGAGGGGACGAGGGGCTTCAACGGCCCCCCTGGCCCCATTGGGCTCCAGGTGAGCAGCCCCCCCCCCCACCATTGCACCCCCCCAGCACCCACTGGGCCCCCCCCTTTTTTACCACTCGCTCTCCCCCCGCCCCTCTCCAGGGTTTACCGGGTCCGGCTGGTGAAAAAGGTGAAACGGGTGATGTGGGCCCCATGGTGAGTGACCTTGACCCCCCCCCCCCCCCGCCTTGGCCCCGTGTCACTTGGGGTGGGGGTACCCCAAGATTAGTCTCACTCTGTGCTCCCCCCCCCCGTCACAGGGCCCACCCGGCCCCCCAGGCCCCCGGGGCCCAGCTGGACCCTCTGGAGCTGATGTAAGTGAGCCCCCCCCCCCGCCCCCTTTGCCCCCCCATTGCCCCATGTGGGGTGTTGGGGTGACCCGCTCTGCTCTCCCCCCCCCCCCCCAAAAAAAAAAAAAAACAGGGACCCCAAGGACCCCCCGGAGGTGTTGGCAACCTGGGACCTCCTGGTGAGAAGGTACGACCCTGGATATTGGGGTTCGCTCCCCGGGGAAAGAGGGGGGGACGTGGAGGGGGGGGGCTTTTTCCCAAAGGGGGGGGCAAGGAACGGGGTGGCACGGGGAGGGGGGTTGACTTCTTTCTGTTCTTCTTTCAGGGGGACCCCGGTGAATCGGGGGCCCCGGGAATCCAGGGGGAACCCGGAGTCAAGGTAAGGGACAGCAGGGACACCCCCCCCCCCCCCCTTAATTTGTCCCTGTGTGTGTCCCCCCCCCCTCGCTGACTCCATCTTGTCCCACAGGGCCCCCGGGGAGAGCGAGGGGAGAAGGGAGAAGCCGGAGCTGCGGGTGCTGCTGGACCACCCGGGGGGAAAGGCCCCCCCGGTGACGACGGGCCCAAGGGCAACCCCGTGAGTGTCGTGGGGGTGTCGTTGTCCCCCCACCCACCCTTCTCCAGGGGTGGGGAGGCGTTGGGACCCCTCAGGGTGGGGGGGGGGGGCTTGGACTAGCAGCTCGCTCTGTTTCAGGGTCCCGTCGGTTTTCCGGGCGATCCCGGCCCCCCAGGTGAAATGGGCCCCAGGGTGAGTGTCGCATCCCACTTCCCCCCCTCTTTCCTCAGGGAATTGGCGGGGGGGGGGGGGCTGGATTTTAGGGTGGCTTTGAGGCGGGAGGGGGGTTCATGTTGATTCCACGTTTTCTCTCCCTGACAGGGCCAGGATGGTGCCAAGGGCGAGCGCGGCGAGGACGGCGAGCCCGGTGAACCGGTGCGTGCCGCGTCCCCCCCCCCCCCGTGGGTGTCCCCCCCCCTCAGCCTGTCACCGTCCCTCTGGGCAGACCCCGCTCCCGTCGCCGGATTCGGGATGGGAACGCCGCGGGGTTGGGGGTTTGGGGGGGGCCCAACCTGTCGTCCATTGGATCTGGGGTGCTCCTCTTCCTCGCCTTCCTCCCCGCCTGAGGAACCGCTCGACTCCTTCCTCTTCCTCAGGGCTCGCCGGGTCCCACGGGTGAGAACGGTCCTCCCGGTCCCCTGGGGAAGAGGGTAAGTGCCACCTGAGCCCGGCTCCGCTCGTGACACTTCCCATGTCACCCCCCCTCTGGGTGTCCCTTGTCCCCCACCCCCCTAATTTCTCCTCTCCGCAGGGCCCAGCTGGTTCTCCCGGCCCCGAGGGGCGTCAGGGCGAGAAGGGCGCCAAGGTGAGCGATTCGGTGACGCAACCCCCCCCCCCACACCCCGTGTCACCGTCACCGGCTTCACCCGGTGAAACTTTGTCCCCGCAGGGAGAACCGGGCGCGGTGGGTGCTCCCGGTAAAACGGGTCCCGTGGGTCCCCAAGGCCTTGCCGGGAAACAGGGCCCCGACGGTCTCAGAGGTCTGCCCGGCTCGGTGGTAAGTGCCAACGTCCCGCGGGCCCGGGGTAGAAGAGGGGGTGAAGGGCTGATTGTCACCCCGAGAGGGGACGGGGACGTGTCACCGTGCCCGCGGTTGGCGTGAACTTGGCGGGGGGGGGGACACACTCAACCTCGTCCTCTCGCCTGCGCAGGGAGAACAAGGCAAACCAGGGACCACAGGCCAGGCTGGGCCACCGGGACCAGTGGTGAGTGTGGCCCTCGCTGCCACCCCTTAAAAAAGGGGGGGGCTGTCCCCCAATTTAAGCCTTCCCCCTCCATCTCACGTCAACCTCTGCAGGGTCCCCCGGGTCTCCCCGGTCTCAAAGGTGACACCGGTGCCAAAGGAGAGAAGGTGAGTGAGAGGCGTCCCCTTGTGGGTCACCGACACAAAGCGGGGACCCCTGGCGTGCCCCACACTTGGGGGGCCACCACCCTAACCCCCCCGCCATGTCCCTGTTGTGAACCCCGTTTGCGTCTCCCCAGGGTCACCCTGGGCTCATCGGCCTGATTGGACCCCCCGGGGAGCAGGGGGAGAAGGGGGACCGGGGGCTCCCCGGCCCCCAGGGCTCCACGGGGCAGAAAGGAGAAACTGTGAGTATCGGGGTGGGGGGGGGGATGAGGGTGGGGTTGTAGTTTGGGGGCAAAATTGGGGGGTGGGGGGTAAGGAAGAACTTGGGGGTGGGGTCCCTGTTTCCTCACGCCGCTTTCGGCTCCTCTCCCGTCACACAGGGGATCCCTGGTGCTACCGGACCCATCGGCCCCGCTGGCCCCCCCGGACTTCCCGTGAGTGCCCCCCACAAGTCCCGCGTTCCCCCTCCAAACCCCACTGCTCTGCTCCCCCTCTTTAGTCCCCGTTTCCCTCCCTGTGTTTTTTAGGGGGGCTGCTGCGTCCCCCCCTCTCTGTCCCTGACAGAGCTGATCTCGTTTCACAGGGCCCAGCGGGTCCCAAAGGTGCCAAGGGAGCCATGGTAAGCGCCGAGCCGCTGTCCCCACCCTGCCACCACCTGCCCAAGGCTGCGATTTAACTAATTGATCTTTTTTTTTTTTTTTAGGGCCAAGCAGGACCCAAAGGTGAACGCGGACCCCCGGGACCCCCCGGACACCCGGTGAGTGGTGGCTGCACCGTTGGTGCCGGGGAAGGGGTGACGTGGCGGGGGGGTGTGGAGAAATAAAAATGGGAGAATTTTTTTCAGTTGGGAGAATAAAAATGGGTGCGGAGAGTTGGCTCCTGTCTCTAGGGGTCCTGGGGCGCCCCCCACCCTGTGTTTGGGTGCTGTGAGGGTGCTGTGCCCGCCGCAGGGCCCCCCCGGGGAGGTGATCCAGCCCCTGCCGATCCAGCTGCCCAAGAAGAGCAAACGCTCCATCGACGGCAGCAAGCTGGTGGACGAGAAGGAGGAGGAGGAACAAGAGGAAGAGCGAGCGGCCGCCGACCAGGCGGCTCGCGACTACGCCGAGGGCATGGAGGAGATTTTCGGGTCCCTCAACTCCCTCAAACAGGAGATCGAGGGGTTGCGGCGCCCGATGGGCACCCGGGATAATCCTGCCCGCACCTGCCAGGACCTGCAGCTCAGTCACCCGGGGCTGCCCGACGGTGAGCGGCGGCGGGTGACACTGGCGTCACCGGTGTCACCGCGTCCCCCCCGCCGCACGCTGACCCCCCCTGTCTCCTCCCCGCGCAGGCGAGTATTGGATTGACCCCAACCAGGGCTGCGCCCGAGATTCTTTCAAGGTTTACTGCAACTTCACAGCGGGCGGGGAAACCTGTGTCTTTCCCAGCAAGGACGTACAGGAGGTGAGTGAAATTGGGGAGGGGGGGCAGGATATCGGGGGGCAGGGGTGCTCCAGCTGACAGCGGCCTCTCTGCCAGGTGAAGATGGCGGCCTGGGAGGAGGAGGAGGAGGTGCCTCGACGCTGGTTCAGTCAGTTCCAGGAGGGCAGCAGGGTAAGGACGCCGTGGGCTCGCAGGGGTGGGGGTGGGGGGGTGGGTGGTCTCCCTCCTCCTCCTCCGGGAAGGCCGCTGGCCCGCGTGGCAATGCCAGGTGGGCCCCTCCAAGCCCCCTCCTTGTTGCCCTCCGCTTACCTGGGCACTGTCGCCGGGACGGCCGGCGGCTTCTCTTCATGTCTAAGGAGAAAAAGAAACATCCCTCGCTTTGACCTTGAACCTGTCGGCCCTTCTGACCCCCTCCAGCCCCCCTTTTCCCACTCGTCCCCTGTTAACTCGTCTCCCGATCCCGCAGTTTTCCTACACGGACGCGGAGAGCCAAGCCCTCGGCGTGGTGCAGTTGACCTTCCTCCGGCTCCTCAGCGTTTCCGCCCGCCAGAATTTCACCTACCGCTGTCACCGCTCGGTGGGCTGGCACAGCGCCGTCTCCGGGGACCATCGCCGTGCCCTCCGCTTCCTGGCCGCCAACGAGGAGGAGCTCAGCTACGACACCAGCCCCTACATCAAAGCCATCGCCGACGGCTGCGCGGTGAGGGAGCGAGAGGACGTGGTGGGGTTGGAGGGAGACGGTGGGGAGAGGTGAAGGAAAAAAGGTGGGGGAAGGCCCAAATGAATCGCGAGGGGAGAGGAAGGATTAGAAGGCACCGAGGTGGAGGGGGGAAGGTGGGATCTTGCCTTTGGGGCTGCGAGATGGAGGCGCCGGGTGGCTGGAGAGAGCATCTGGGTTGACGCCGGAGCAGCGGAGGCCGCTGGGTAAAAAGAGAACGGGGTGAGAATGAGGTGAAAGAAAAGAGGTGCCCCCTCCCCGCCCCAGCCTCTGAGCACCCCCCCGCCCGCGTCCCCTCTCCTGCAGGCGCGGAAAGGCCCCGGCCGGACGGTGCTGGAGGTGAGCACGCCCCGCCTGGAGCAGCTCCCGCTGCTGGACGTGCGCGTCATGGACTTCGGCGAACCCGGCCAGAGGTTCGGGTTCGAGGTGGGCCCAGTCTGTTTCCTCGGCTAGGACCAAACCGTCGCCCTCCCTGCCCACACCCTGGCCTCCAGCGGGGGGCAAACCTCGTCCTCCTCGCATCCCCCCCTCTACCCCTACCCCTTCCCGTCACCTACCCGCTGCTGCGAGGAGCCGAGGGGCCAGCCCTGCCCGCACACACCGAGACCGACGCACCGCCGCGGGGGCCAGGGTCTGGAAGAGATGCCAAAGAGACTTTTAACGCTTAGAATAAATCTATATTTTAATATGTAGAGAGACAGAGAGGAAAGTTTTTAACGGATCCACTGGCTCCCTCCCTGAGCGCCCAGCAGTGCTCTATTCCCTCCCACTATCTCCCTCTGAATCCCAGTGCTCTTTCCCAGTATTCCCAGGGCTTATTTTCCATGCTCCCCCAGCCCCACCGCCCCAGCGGGGACCCCTCGAGGAGCAAACCCGCGGGGAAGACTCGGGTTTGAAAGCTTAACGCAAGGCCGGGACGGGCGCCGGTGGGCTGCCCAAGCACCGCCCAGCGGGTTTGGGATTAGCGCCGAGAGAGCTCTCGTACCTCTCCCCGCGTGGATTCAAGCCCTCGCGCTTCAAAGCCTCAGGGTCGGGAGGTCGGCGTCCGTCCCCGGGAGCGTCACCTCCTTCGGACGCAGCCCCGCGGCGACGCTGGCGGTTCGCCTCCGACCTACCCGGGCTGCGTGGTTTGGCCCAGCCAGGTGGAGCGGCCGCTTGACTTCGTTACGCTGTTCCTCGCGGGTAATTAATTTGAAAAAAAAAAAAGCTTCCCTGACCCATCGAGGCGCTGTTGCTCTTCCCCGCTGCACCCCTGAGCTCGAAGGGGTTCCAGGCTCTGCCCTCAGTCCTACCTCCAGCCGTTGCAAATCACCCCTCCTGCGATGGGCGCGCTTAAAAAAACCTATCCCTGGCCCGTGGAAGGAAGTGAGGAAGAAGGACGTTGTGTTTTTACTGTGTTTTTTTATTTTTTAAATTAATTATATTATTTAAAGGAGTGGATACAACCATCGATACTGGTCCCTGCGGCGTCATTATGGATTTCCCGCCCCGCAAAAAAAAAACCCCAAGAAATGAATTTCTGCATGGAGATTAACCCAGCCCAGTGCTTGGGGGAGGAGGGAGGGGAGGAACAAAAAAAAAAAAAAACAACAAAAAAAGGTAAAAAATTTGGTGCTGTCCGATAAAAAGAAGTTTAAAGGGGCACCAGTCCTTGCTTTTTAGTTTTCTTAAAAAGCGGAGGTGTGCCCCCTGGTGCTGAGCCGGCGGCCTGTGTAATGTTTTGTAAGTAATTTTTTAAGTTGTATTGTAATATATCATCTATAATTTTGCTGCTTTTTGGGGGGTCGGTTATTTTTTTGGCTTCCTTTCTCTCGCTTTCCCTTAGCTTATTTCCTCCCTCGTGAAATTCCTCCGTGCGGAGACGAGTTCCCATCCTGGGGAGAAAACGGGGAATAAACACAAATCCACCGTTCGTAAACGCACCTGCAAACGGGCCGCTCGGTCCAGAGGAGCTGCGGAACCTCCGAGATGTAAAATGCTTCTCGATGGCTCCTAAAAGAGGTTTTGCAAACTAAAAATTACCAAAAAAAAAAAAAAAAAAAGAGAGATTTGGGAAAGGTCTCCTGGAACTGCAGCTCTGTGGGGATTTCAGCTCCAACCCGCCACCAACGCCCCCCCTCGACGCTTCCTGCTTCTCCTCAGACACCCGTTACCCACCTCACACAACTTCGACGCCCGCCTCCGCCCTCAAATTTCCCGCCTTCAGTGGTGGGGACCACGCGCCATCAACCATGGCTGGGCAGAACGAGGGGTGGGAAGAGGCCGAAGGGCGGGAAGCGGCAGCGGCGTGAGGGGAGAAAATGGCGGGAACAGCAATGGCGTGAGGGGAGAAAAGGGCGGGAACAGGCCACGGCGTGAAGGGGAGAAAGCGTGAGGGAGGGAAAAGGGCGGGAAGTGGGAGCAGTGTGGGGGGGGAAAGGGTGGGAAGGAGCAATGGTGTGAGGGGGGGAAAGGGCGGGAAGATGCAGAGGTGTGAGGGGGGGAAAAGGGCGGGAATGGGCAGCAGCATGAAGGGGAGAAAGGGCAAGAAGCAGAAATGTGTGAGGGAGGGAAAAGGGTGGGAAGTGGCAGCGGTGTGAGGGGGGAAAGGGCAGGAACAGCAATGGCGTGAGGGGAGAAAAGGGCGGGAAGAGGGAGCAGTGTGAGGGGAGAAAAGGGCGGGAAGGAGCAATGTCTGAGGGGAGAAAAGGGCGGGAAGTGGCAGCGGTGTGAGGGGGGAAAAGGGCGACAAGCAGCAATGGTGTGAGGGGGGGAAAGGGCAGGAAGAGGCGGCAGCGTGAGGGGGGAAAGGGCGGGAAGATGCAGAGGTGTGAGGGGGGGGAAAAGGGTGGGAAGTGGCAGCCATGTGAGGGGAGAAAAGGGCGGGAAGCGACAGCGGTGTGAGGGGGAGAAAGGGCGGGAAGCGGCAATGTCTGAGGGGAGAAAAGGGCGGGAACAGGCCACGGCGTGAAGGGGAGAAAGGGCAGGGAGCAGCAGCAGCGTGAGGGGGGAAAAGGGCGGGAAGCGACAGCGGTGTGAGGGGGGAAAGGGTGGGAACAGCAACGTCTGAGGGGAGAAAAGGGCGGGAAGTGGGAGCGGGGGGGGGGGGACAAAGGGCATCAAGGAGCAATGGTGTGAGGGGAGAAAGGGCGGGAAGAGGCGGCAGTGAGAGGGGGGAAAGGGTGGGAAGATGCAGAGGTGTGAGGGGGGGGAAAAGGGCGGGAAGCAGCAACGTCTGAGGGGAGAAAAGGGCGGGAACAGGCCACAGCGTGAGGGGGAGAAAGGGCAAGAGGAGAAAGCGTGAGGGGGGAAAGGGCTGGAAGTGGGAGCAGTGTGGGGGGGGAAAGGGCGGGAAGGAGCAATGGTGTGAGGGGGGAAAGGGCGGGAAGAGGCGGCAGCGTGAGGGGGGAAAGGGTGGGAAGATGCAGAGGTGTGAGGGGGGAAAGGGCAGGAACAGCAATGTCTGAGGGGAGAAAAGGGCGGGAACAGGCAGGAGCATGAAGGGGAGAAAGGGCAGGGAGCAGCAGTGTGTGAGGGAGTGAAAAGGGCGGGAAGCGGCAGCGGTGTGAGGGGGGAAAGGGCGGGCAGCGGCGGCAGCGCAAGGCGCGGTGGCCATCACGGTCGCCGGGGGGCGCCGGTCCGGTCCCAGCGGCTGCCCCTGCTGCTCCTGCCCCCTGCGGGCGAGGCTGAGGCAGGGGAGCCCTGTCCGTGAGGAGCAGCCGGGCTTCTGCGCTGAAAAGTGCCCCCAAAGCACTTTTTTAGGGTGGAAACACCCTTTTGCGCAGCTGTGAAGCCCGCCGAGGCGGGGGGGGGTGTAACTGGCCGAAATCAAAGCGGTCTTTGTGCAGGCGAGTGCCGAGCAGGCAGGGCGTGAGGGCCAGCAGCTGGGGTGGCAGAGGGCGGTGGTGGCTGCTGGAGGCTGTGAGGGGACGCGGGGACAAGGGCAGGGCTGTTTGGGGCACGGAGGGTCGGCACCTTGCCCATCTTTGTACCAACAGGACAGCAGCGTGCCCAGGTGGCCAAGAAGGCCAACGGCATCCTGGCTTGTACCAGCACCAGCGTGGCCAGCAGGGACAGGGAGGTGACAGTCCCCCTGTGCTCGGCACTGGTGAGGCCACACCTGGAGGGTTGTGTCCAGGTTTGGGCACCTCAATCCCAGAGAGATCTCGAGGGGCTGGAGCGAGGGCAGAGGAGGGCAACGAGCTGGGGAAGGGCCTGGAGAATAAATCCTGTGAGGAGCGATGGAAGGAGCTGGGAGTGAGTTTTGATTTGAGTTTAAGGCCAAATGCCGGGTGCTGAGCTTGGGCCACAACAACCCCCTGCGTGGCTACAGGCTGGGGGAGGAGTGGCTGGAGAGCTGCCAGTCAGAGAGGGACCTGGGGGGGGTGGTGATTGATAATGAGCCAGCAGTGTGCCCAGGTGGCCAAGGAGGCCAATGGCATCCTGGCTTGTACCAGCACCAGCGTGGCCAGCAGGGACAGGGAAGGGATCTGACCCCTGGTGAGGCCGCCCCTCGATGAGTGGGTTCAGTTTTGGGCCCCTCACCCCAAAAAGGCCATTGAATGACTCGAGCGTGGCCAGAGAAGGGCAACGGAGCTGGTGCAGGGTCTGGAGCACAGGTCTGCTGGGGAGCGGCTGAGGGAACTGGGGGGGTTTAGTCTGGAGAAGAGGAGGCTGAGGGGAGACCTCATGGCCCTCTCCAACTCCCTGACAGGAGGGTGCAGAGAGGGGGGAGGAGTCTCTTGAGCCAAGGACCCAGCGCCAGGACAAGAGGGAATGGCCTCAAGCTGCGCCAGGGCAGGGTCAGACTGGCTCTTAGGAAGGATTTCTGTCCAGAAGGGGCTGTTGGGCGTTGGAATGGGCTGCCCAGGGCAGGGGGGGAGTCCCCATCCCTGGAGGGGTTGAAGAGTCGGGTTGACCCAGCGCTGAGGGATCTGGTGGAGTTGGGAACGGTCAGGGGGAGGTTCATGGTGGGGCTGGAGGAGCTTCAAGGGCTTTTCCAACCCCGATGATTCCGTGATCTTGCGATTCTGTGAGGGGGGTACGGCCGCAGGGTGAAGCCTGGTGGGAAGCAGAGCCCTCGCTCTGAGGCCTGCCTAAAAACTACCTGAAAATAATCATTCTGAGGCTAAAACAATAAATAGGAGCAACAGTTCTCCGGTGTCATGATCGGGCGGGAGCCACTGTCCCTCCGGGGGGAGATTTGGGGCTGCGTCTCCCCGCGCCCCACGGGCGGCGGGGGCTCAGCCCTGAGGAGCAGAAGGGGGGGGTCAGCTGTGCACCACAAGCACCCCTCAAGCTCAAGCCAACTCCCACCCCCCCCCCTCCAGCTCCCGGAGGAAACACGGTGCCTTGAGCAGGACCTCGGCTGCCCGCAGTCTGCCGGAGACTGGTGACGCCGCCCAGTGCTGCCTGCTAACTGGTTGGACTGGGGTTACTGGAGGACAGGGGAAAGCAGGAAGGGTTCTTTCCCCGAAACGCTGGCGTGAGGCGGGGGGGGGGACAAGGGCGTTGGTGGAAATCCCCTGTTTGTGTGGGTGCGGGGTTGGGTGGGGGGGGGGGACAGGGCCGGAGCGGCTGCGAGGCGGCTCTGGCCTCGCGCCGAGGACGCCATGAACGCGGCGTCGGGGGCTGGAGGCCGGGAGGGGATCGTGCAGCACCTCAAGCTGAGGGGGGGTGTCCCCTTTCATCGGGTGGGTGCCCCCCCCCCCCCCCCCGGGGTGGCAGCTCCCTCGGAGAACTTTGCCCACACCAGGTGGGCCTGGGGGTGTCTGAACGGGAGCAACCGACACCACTCACAGAATCACAGAATCACAGAATCATCGGGGTTGGAAAAGCCCTTGAAGCTCCTCCAGTCCAACCATGAACCTCACCCTGACCATTCCCAACTCCACGATGTCCCCAATGTCCCCCCATGTCCCCTCAATGTCACAGAATCCCAGAATCATCGGGGTTGGAAAAGACCCTGAAGCTCCTCCAGCCCCACCATGAACCTCCCCCTGACCGTTCCCAACTCCACCAGATCCCTCAGCGCTGGCTCAACCCGACTCTTCAACCCCTCCAGGGATGGGGACTCCCCCCCTGCCCTGGGCAGCCCATTCCAACGCCCAACAGCCCCTTCTGGACAGAAATCCTTCCTAAGAGCCAGTCTGACCCTGCCCTGGCGCAGCTTGAGGCCATTCCCTCTTGTCCTGGCGCTGGGTCCTTGGCTCAAGAGACTCCTCCCCCCTCTCTGCACCCTCCTTTCAGGGAGTTGCAGAGGGCCAGGAGGTCTCCCCTCAGCCTCCTCTTCTCCACACTAAACCCCCCCAGTTCCCTCAGCCGCTCCCCATCAGACAAGTGCTTCCAGCTCTTCCCCCCCCTCCCTGGTGGCTCTTGTCTCCCCACACCACCCCAACATGCCCCCCCCTGCGTGCGAGGCAACAGGGTTTCACATCCCCCTCGCCGCGCCTCGTCCGCTTTCTGTTCCAGCCGCATCTTCCCGTTCCGCTCCCAGCGAGGAGGGACACAGCCCCCGAGTCACCACCCGGCTTCTCCACATCGCCCGGGAGCGATTTGCTCCTTGTTTGGGGGTTCCCTCAGCGCCTCCTTCTCCTCCCGACAGCGCTTTTGCCACTTGGATTCCTTTTTAGAGGTGTGAAAGCTCCCACCGACGTCACTTGGGAGAAACGCGGAGTCTCGAGGTCACCCTCCCCCTGTCCCTCTGCCCAGGGGCTGGACCCTGCCCCCCGCCCCCAAGCACCCCATAGATCACCCAAACATCAAAGGGGGTGCTTGTAGCGCTGTAGTCACACCCCCCCTCCCCCCGACAACAGACACACGGTGAGGGTTGCACGGCACAATCAACCCCAACCCACTTTATTACAGCGATGAAGCAGCAGAGTAGGAGCGGAGGGGGAGCTGCGGGGCGGGGCGCGTCCCCCCACCCTTCTGGGGCTCTGCAGGGGACACCCCACATCTGGGCTGGGAGGAAGCGCCGTGGCTGCAGCTGTGGTGGTGGCACGGGCTGGCGACTGGGACCAGTGGACTCTGCAGCCACGGCCGGTGGTGGTGAGTGAGTCGAAGTGGCCCCAGAGGCCACCTCGGCTCACCAGAGCCATGGGAAGTGGCCGAGCCCCCGGTGCCCTGCCGGGTGTTGCTCTGGAGCCGTGTCCAGCGTGGGGTGTGCACGGGGAAAAGGGGGTGCTGAGGAGGTGGGGCAGGGATAGGGGCCACCGGGGCTCAGGCGAGGGCTGGCGGAGGGCGCAGAGAGGGTCTGACTGGGGGGAGGCAGAGAGCCCTGGGCTCTGCCCCCTCACAAGAGGCCCCGCTGGTTGCGGGCGCTGTTCATCTTCATCGCCTTGATGATGAGGATGGTGCCCGCGATGATGCCGACGATGCCCACGGCCAGGCCCAGGGCGCACACCAGGGTCTCGGTGGTCTCGGAGACGGGGAGGGGCACTTGGGGCTCTGCGGAGGGGACAAGGAGGGGTGAGGATGGGGCGCTGAGCCCCTCCCTCGCTGCCTGCAAGGGGAGGGGACCCAGGCCCAGCCCCCTGCTCACCCCAGTGCCTCAGGATGGGGGTGGGCAGCCCCTCGTGCCCCACGCGACAGTCGTACTGGTCCCCCCGGCTGGGGATGAAGGGCAGGTAGGAGAACTTGCGGAAGGTGCGGTCCCGCCCTCGGTAGAAAACGGTCTCGAGGACGCCCTCGGTCACCTGCTGCCCGTTCTTCAGCCACGTGATGGAGAGCACGGGGGGCCAGAAATTGTCCACGTAGCAGATCAGGACGTTGGGGTCCCCCAGTTCGACGGGATCCTCAGAGAACACCGTCATGTCGGGGGGCGCTGGGGGCAGAGGGAGAAGGGGTTAGTGCAGACAGGGCTGTGCCCGGGTCCCCCCGCTCTGGGAGGGGGAGCAGGGTGCTGGGCAGGGTCCCCGGGGCGGGGGGGGGACGCAGCAGCCGGGCAGTGGCCGCCTTGTTACCGATGTTTGCCCGCGAGTGGTTGGAATTTTTCGTCATGATCTCCAGGTTCTGTTTTAGCACAGCCATGTTCTGCAGAGCTCCCTGCGCCTCGAAGCTGGCGAAGGTCCCGAACTCGGGCAGGCGCCAGACGGTCTCCGTCTTCTGCAGGTCCACGTGGAAGATCTCGTCGCCATCGAAATCGAAGAGGAACTCGCCGCCCTCCTGCTGCAGCCGCTCGTCCCGCTGGTAGTAGGCAGCCTGGACCAACACGTTCCCCACTGGGAGGGGACAAGTATTAGGATCAAGGTCCTCCCCCACTGCCACGGGGCTCCCCCAGGGACCCCACCCACGGGACAGGAGCCCACCCTGACCCTCTCCCTTCCCTCTGGGGTCCCACAGGGCTGGGGGACGCCGACACCCCCCTCCCCAGGAACGGGAGTGCTCAGACACCTGCTCAGCCCCCACCCCGACTCCGGCATCTCGGTGCCATCAGGCGGTTGCCCTCCCACACCCCCTGAGCCTGGGGCCACTGACAGACTGTAGGGACCACAGGGGCACGTCCTGGGGGGTGGGGGGTGGCCCCAGGGCCCCAAGGACTTGGGCAAACGAGTGTCTGGCCCCCCAACCCCGCAGCTGACAGGTGCACCTGGGGACCCCCCGAGGGGTTCCCTGCACTTGGAGGGACGGAGCTTGCCACGCCCTGACCCAGGGCCCGATCCTGTCCCGGTGCCAGCCTCCCCTGGGTGCGGGGCACCCCCCGCCCCACCTCTGCCCCCAGCCCCAGCCCCCCCCGGCCCCGGCACCCTCACACACCTCTGAGGGCCCCCGCGCCCGGCAGGGTCAGCACTGCCAGCAGCGCCAGCGGGACGCCCCGTCCCCCGGCCATCGCCTCTCCTGGCTGAGGCAGCGAGAGCGGGAGCAGGCGAGGGGCAGGCGTTGTGCTGAGTGCTGGGGGCCCCCCCGTGCCTGGGGGACAGGGCCCCCCCGGACTCTGACCCAATAGGAGGGAGCCCCGAGGCTGACTCGGCTGTTCCCGGGCAGAGCAGCAGCTCAGGGCACCCTGCAGAGCAAACAGACAGACGGACGCCCAGGCAGGGTCCCGCGGGGCTTCACCTTTGACCTTGGGCCCTGCACCCCCCTGCAGAGGCTGTTGGGGAGGGGGCAGGTTGGGGTCGCCGAGCCCGGGGAGCCCCAGCGCTGCCTGGGGCTGGCAACCGCTGCCTGGGGGCCACTGCTCCAGCGAGGGACAAGTGTCGTGGGGAGCCCTGCGGGGCCCGGCTCTGCCTGGTGACGGGTGATGCTGCCCAGCCTCGCTCCTCACTGGGCCTCACTGGGACTCCCAGTCGCGCACTGGGCAGGAGCGGGGCCATTCCCCGAGCGGGCAGAGTGCGGCTGGCTCGGGGGTCCCAGCACTTGCCCAGCCTCTGCTGTGTCAGCGATGGAGACTGGTCGTGTCCTGGGAGCTGGGGCCGTGCTGGTGGCACTGGTGGTGCTGGGAGCCCACGCGGCTGGTGGCGAGGAGCCCTCGGGTGAGCTCAGAGCCCCGGCACGGGGAGGCTGTTGGTGGGGATGGGCCCCCCCGTGTCCCGGGGGCCTCTGGGGTGGGGGGTGCTGCATGTGGGGGAGATGCTCTCCCCGCTGCTGCAGCCCAGGAGGAGCCTCTGGGCTCAGCTGTGCCCCGGCTCCCTCCTGCCCCCCCTTCCCCGGGGCTCTGTCCCCCCCAGCTCTCCCCAGTGCCCAGGCTGAGAACTGGCGCCCTGGGGGGCAGGATCCCAGCGCCGGCCCTATGGCGGCTGTGGGGCTGTGGGGCCGGCCGGGAGGAGGCTGGGGATGGGGAGGGGGCTCCCCGCTGCCTCCCTGCCCCCCTGTGACGGCCTCCCTGCCCACACAGGGGTTTTCCTGGATATGGGTGTGTCCGAGTGTCAGTACCTCAATGGCACCGAGCGGGTGAGGTTTCTGGAGAGGTGCATCCACAACCGGGAGCAGTACACGCACTTCGACAGCGACGTGGGGCTCTATGTGGCCGACACCCCCCTGGGTGAGTTCCAAGCCAAGTACAGGAACAGCCAGCCGGATCTACTGGAGCAGCAACGGGCTGAGGTGGACAGGTTCTGCCGGCACAACTACCAGGTTTTGACCCCCTTCATCACGGAGAGGAAAGGTGAGTGTGTGGCCGCACGTTGCCCCCAGCCGGGCACAAGCCGAGCCCCCGGGCTCGCAGCGGGCAGAGCGTGTCCGTGCCGTGCTGGGGCAGGGCCCCGGGCAGCCCCCGGCAAAGCCCCTGCGCCCTTCCCTGAGGGCGCGAGTCCCTCGGCCCCTCCCTGGGCACGTCCTGCGTGGGGAGCACAGGGCCAGCGCTGGGCCAGGCTGGGGGCAGGCGTGCGGGGCGGCCCCGGGACTCTGTCCCCAGCCGCGGCCCAGCGCCCTCCCGCTCTCTCCCAGTTGAGCCCAAGGTGAGGGTCGCCCCCGTGCAGTCGAGCTCCCTGCCCCAGACCGACAGGCTGGCTTGCTACGTGACGGGCTTTTACCCGGCGCAGATCGAGGTGAAGTGGTTCCAGAACGGGCGGGAGGAGACGGAGCGCGTGGTGTCCACGGACGTGATCCCCAACGGAGACTGGACCTACCAGGTGCTGGTGATGCTGGAAACCACCCCGCAGCGCGGGGACACCTACACGTGCCAGGTGGAGCACGTCAGCCTGCAGCACCCCGTCAGCCAGCACTGGGGTAAGGGCCTGCGCGGCCCCTGGGGGGGTGGGGAGGGGTCCGGGCCCCCCCAGCCCTGACCCCCTGCTCTGGGCCCCGCAGAGCTGCAGTCGGACGGCGCCCGCAGCAAGATGCTGACGGGGGTGGGGGGCTTCGTGCTGGGGCTCATCTTCCTGGTGCTGGGGCTCGGCCTCTACGTGCGCAAGAAGGTGAGTGGGGGGACACTGGGGGTGTGGCCCCGGGGCGTCTCCCGCCCCCCCGCTGACCTGGTCTCTCTGTGTTTCAGGGCACCCCGTTCCCCGGGTTGCAGGTACCGTCTGTCCCCCCCACCCCGCTCCCCTATCCCTGCGTGGGTTGGGGTACCCCCGTACCCAGGGGCAGCGCCTCCTCAGGAGCGTGTCCCCTGCTGGTGCCGGGGCAGAGCCCTGGGGACGCGCCATCCCCCATCCCGGCGCTCACCCCGTCTTCTCCCCACAGGGCTCCTGAGCGACCTCCTGCCCCCGCGGCTCCGCTTCACCGCTGCCTGTCCTCTGCCCCCCCGCGTCACCTCTGCCTCGCACCGCCCCGGCCCGGAGCCCCCCGGCCCCGCGCTCATCCCTGGGGTCCCCCCCTCACCCCCTCCCTCCCTCCCTGGCTCCCAGCTTGGCTGTCGCTGCTCTTCAGCCCCGGGGTCCCCAGGGCCCCCCCACGGTGGCCCTCAGCCGCTCCGGCTCTGCCTAATAAAGTGTTCCGGAACCCGCCGTCACTGCTCGTCTGGGGACAGGGTGGCAGGGGGGGGCACTCCCTTACCCAGGCCCGGGTGGCCAGGATGGGGATCTGCATCCTCAGTGGGATGTGGGGGGACACACTGCAGGGGGGGTGACACCCGACATCGTGTGGCCGCCTGTGGGCTGGCCCAGGGGTGGGGACAGGGCTGAGGTCTCCCACGTCCCCTCACCTGCTCTGGTCGGTGGCTCCGTGTCCCCCTCCCGGTGCCTGACCCCGCTGGGGGGGGCGGGAGTGGGGAGCGGGGCTCTGGGGTGGGGGGTTTTGGGGGGGTCACCCCGTCCAGCCCCAGTGCAGATGGCTGCTGCCGTCCCTCCTGTAGTGCCCCGTCACGGGACACTGCCCTGCACCCCAACACGGCACCCAGCACCCCCCGCCAGCACCCAGGCATCCTGCCCCCACCCTGCTACCGCTGCTGCCCCCCCCAGAGCCCTCCCGCAGCCCCGCCAGCCCCAGGGGCCCCCCCAGTCGCCCTGTCCCCAGCCACCCCCTGTCCCCAGGGCGAGCAGGGTGCGGGTGAGGCGGTGACAGAGAGACCGGGCGGTGTCAGGCTGTCCCCAAGCACCTTTCCTGCTGCTGGAAGCGTCCCAGAGCCCGGGAAGGCAGCGCCCTGCTCAGCGGGTGCCCGTGGGGCTGGGCAAGGGGGCAGCGGGGGGGGGGGTGGAGCGGGGTTGGGGGGCACCCTGGGCTCTGCCACCCCCTCCTGAGAGGCTCTGCTGGCTGCGGGCGCTGTTCATGGCCTCGATGATGCTGACGATGCCCACGGCCATGCCCAGGGTCACCCTGGGGTCTCGCTGCTCTCGGTGGCAGGGAGGAGCCCCTGATCCTCTGCGGATGGGACTGGGGGGGTGAGGACGGGATGCTGAGCCCCCCCCGTCACTGCTCTCCTCGCTGACACGGAGCCCTTGGGCACAGCTCTTGGAGTGCCACCACCCAGCCAATCCCTCTCCCCGAGTGCTCCAGCCGGCAAATCCTCCTCTCTCCACTCTAGAGACAAGGACGTGGGGCGGGACAGGGGCAGAACTTTGCACCAGCCCAGGCAGGTGATGGCAGCGGCTCTTCCCTTCCCCACATGTGCTGGGTTGTGTGTGCTGGGGCGTTTGGTAGCCATGGAGGGGGCTACAGCCATGGCCCCTGCGAGAAGCTGCTCCAAGCTCCCCCGGCTCCAAGTCGGAGCCTCCTATGGGCAAGGACGGGGCAATTAGCCCACGGCCCCATCCCCACCCCTGGGCCAGCCCGCAGACGGCCGTATGATGTCGGGTGTCGCCCCCCCGCAGTGTGTCCCCCCACATCCAGCTCAGGACATGGAGCCCCACCGCAGCCACCCGGGCCTGGGGAAGGGAGTGCCCCCCGCCCCCCTGTACCCAGACGAGCAGGGCCGGTGGCTCCTGGGACACTTTATTAGGCAGAGCCAGAGCGGCCGAGGGCCACCGTGGGGGAGCCCTGGGGACCCCGGGGCTGAAGAGCAGCGACAGCCAAGCTGGGAGCCAGGGAGGGAGGGAGGGGGTGAGGGGGGGACCCCGGCGATGAGTGTGGGGCCGGGGGGCTCCGGGCCGGGGCGGTGCGAGGCAGAGGTGATGCAGGGGGGCAGAGGACGGGCAGCAGCGCAGCGGAGCCGTGGGGGCAGGAGGTCGCTCAGGAGCCCTGTGGGGAGAAGAGGGGGTGAGCGCCTGGACAGGGGACGGCGCGTCCCCAGGGCTCTGCCCCGGAGACAGCGGGGGACACGCTCCTGCCGGACGCGCTGCCCCCGGGCGCGGGGGGACCCCGGCCCACGCAGGGAGCGGGGAGCAGGGCGGGGGGGAAGGACGATACCTGCAGCCCGGGGATCGGGGCGCCCTGAAACACAGAGAGACCAGGTCAGTGGGGGCGTGGGAGACGCCCCGGGGCCACCCCCCCAGTGTCCCCCCACTCACCTTCTTGCGCACATAGAGGCCGAGTCCCAGCGCCAGGAAGATGAGCCCCAGCACGAAGCCCCCCACCCCCGTCAGCATCTTGCTGTGGGCGCCGTCTGACTGCAGCTCTGCGGGGCCCAGAGCAGGGGGTCAGGGCTGGGGGGGCCCGGCCCCCTCCCACCTGCCCCAGGGGCCGCGCAGAGCCTTACCCCAGCGCTGGCTGACGGGGTGCTGCAGGCTGACGTGCTCCACCTGGCACGTGTAGGTGTCCCCGCGCTGCGGGGTGGTTTCCAGCATCACCAGCACCTGGTAGGTCCAGTCTCCGTTGGGGATCACGTCCGTGGACACCACGCGCTCCGTCTCCTCCCGCCCGTTCTGGAACCACTTCACCTCGATCTGCGCCGGGTAGAAATCCATCACGGCACAAACCAGCCTGTCGATCTGGGGCAGGGAGCTCGACTGCACGGGGTAGATTTCCACCTCGGGCGGGACTGGGAGAGAGCGGGAGGGCACTGGGCTTCGCTGGGGACAGAGTCCCGGGGCCGCCCCGCACGCCTGCCCCCAGCCTGGCCCAGCGCTGGCCCTGTGCTCCCCACGCAGGATGTGCCCAGGGAGGGGCCGAGGGACTCGCACCCTCAGGGAAGGGCGCAGGGGCTTTGCCGGGGGCTGCCCGGGGCCCTGCCCCAGCACGGCACGGACACGCTCTGCCCGCTGCGAGCCCGGGGGTTCGTTCGGCTTGTGCCCAGCCGGGGGCAACGTGCGGCCACACACTCACCTTTCCTCTCTGTGATGAAGGGGGTCGAAACCTGGTAGTTGTGCCGACAGAACCTGTCCACCTCAGCCAGTTCCTGCTCCAGTAGATCCGGCTGGCTGTTGAAGTACTGGGCTTGGAACTCACCCAGGGCGGTGTCAGCCACAAAGAGCCCCACGTCGCTGTCAAAGTGCACAAACTGCTCCCGGTTGTAGATTTGCCTCAGCACAAACCTCACCCGCTCGGTGCCATTGAGGTACTGACATTCACCCTCATCCATCCGCAGGAAAACCCCTGTGTGGGCAGAGAGGCCATCACGGGGGGGCAGGGAGGTACCAGGGAGCCCCCTCCCCATCCCCAGCCTCCTCCCAGCCGGCCCCACAGCCCCACAGCCGCCATAGGGCCGGCGCTGGGATTCTGCCCCCCAGGGCGCCAGTTCTCAGCCTGGGCACTGGGGAGAGCTGGGGGGGACAGAGCCCCGGGGAAGGGGAAGGTGGGGCAGGAGGGAGCCGGGGCACAGCTGAGCCCAGAGGCTGCTCCTGGGCTGCAACAGCGGGGGCAGCGTCTCCCCCACACGCAGCACCCCCCACCCCAGAGCCCCCCGGGACACAGAGGGGGGTCCATCCCCACCAACAGCCTCCCCGTGCCGGGGCTCTGAGCTCACCCGAGGGCTCCTCGCCACCAGCCGCGTGGGCTCCCAGCACCACCAGTGCCACCAGCACGGCCCCAGCTCCCAGGACACGACCAGTCTCCATCGCTGACACAGCAGAGGCTGGGCAAGTGCTGGGACCCCCGAGCCAGCCGCACTCTGCCCGCTCGGGGAATGGCCCCGCTCCTGCCCAGTGCGCGACTGGGAGTCCCAGTGAGGCCCAGTGAGGAGCGAGGCTGGGCAGCATCACCCGTCACCAGGCAGAGCCAGGCCCCGCAGGGCTCCCCACGACACTTGTCCCTCGCTGGAGCTGTGGCCCCCAGGCAGCGGTTGCCGGCCCCAGGCAGCGCTGGGGCTCCCCGGGCTCGGCGACCCCAACCTGCCCCCTCCCCAACAGCCTCTGCAGGGGGGTGCAGGGCCCAAGGTCAAAGGTGAAGCCCCGCGGGACCCTGCCTGGGCGTCCGTCTGTCTGTTTGCTCTGCAGGGTGCCCTGAGCTGCTGCTCTGCCCGGGAACAGCCGAGTCAGCCTCGGGGCTCCCTCCTATTGGGTCAGAGTCCGGGGGGCCCTGTCCCCCAGGCACGGGGGGGCCCCCAGCACTCAGCACAACGCCTGCCCCTCGCCTGCTCCCGCTCTCGCTGCCGCTGCCAGGAGAGGCGATGGCCGGGGGACGGGGCGTCCCGCTGGCGCTGCTGGCAGCGCTGACCCTGCCGGGCGCGGGGGCCCTCAGAGGTGCGTGAGGGCGCCGGGGCTGGGGCTGGGGGCAGAGGTGGGGCGGGGGGTGCCCCGCACCCAGGGGGGGCTGGCACCGGGGCAGGATCGGGCCCTGGGTCAGGGCGTGGGCAGCTCCGTCCCTGCAAGTGCAGGGTAAGATCTAAGGCAGAAATTCTTCCCCGTGAGGGGGGTGAGGCCCTGGCACAGGTTGCCCAGAGAAGCTGTGGCTGCCCCCTCCCTGAAAGGGTTCAAGGCCAGGCTGGACGGGGCTTTGGGCAACCTGGGCTAGTGGAAGGTGGCCCTGTCCATGGTGGGGGGTGGAACTGGATGATCTTTAACCTCCCTCCCAACCCAAACCAGCCTGTGGTTCTGTTTGTGCCCGTCGGTAGATGCTCGTCACCTGGGCCCATGTCCCCGACACCTTTAGAGGTCCTAAGCCCGGCCTAACCTTTGACAGCTGTTACCATGGTTACCGATCCATCCCTACCCCTTCACCTCTGTCCTGCTGCCTGTCTCCATCCCTCCCCTCCGCTGGGGTAACAGGGTGAGGGTCATCGCTGGCACAACAGCCCACAAGCTCCGGTGACCTACCCCGGGGCTGAGTCTGGGAGTTCCAGTTTGTCCCCTTCCCCCCTCAAATCCAGTTCAAAGCTCTCCCTGAGCCCAGCTCACTCCTGCCCCAAGACCCTTCTCCCCCTCTGGGACAGGAACATCCCATCTGATGCCAAAAGCTCTGGCAACCCGTGACTGAACCATCCAAACTCCACCAGTAACACCAGTCCCGGAGCCACCGGTTCATCTGTTGAGTTCTCCCATGATCTCCCTCATCCATCCCTGTAACCAAAGGGACAGAGGAGACACAATTTGCACCCCCAACCCCTTAACCAGTTTCCCCAAGGGCCTGAAATCTCTCGTCGTTGATTTTGGGCTACTCCTGGTAATATTATGGCTACCTACCGGAAAAACCCAGCGCGGGTGGTGGTCCTGGGCTTCTCGCTAGGGGAGGGAGTTTGGCCGGGAGATGCTTCACCCCGGCCCCAGCGACCTCCCTGTGGTGGGTCCCCACTCCACTGACCCTTCGGGGGGTCTTTTTAGAACTGGTTTTAATACCTGGTCTAGAGCGACCCGGCCTTGGTGGACCTTCATCTTCCTCCTCTGACTCATTTTCTTCGTGTTTCTCTGCTTCATTCACAAGTTCCAGGGCCCCGTATCTGTTGGGGAGGGGCACCACGGAGGGTGAGGGAGGGCGGGGGGGGGGATTTTCCTGCCTCCCTGAGCAGGGACCTGTTCTCAGCCTCCCCCATCCCTTGGGTCCCTCCTTCTGCAGGAGGGTGAGGGATCTCCTGCCTCTTCTGGAGCCTCCACTCGCTCCTGTTCCTTCAGGGGTGCCAAGGTGCTGCCCCACCCTTCCGCACTCCCGAAAATGAATCTTCCCACCTTTTTTCTGAGCTCCGCCAGGGGCTGAGCAGCTCGTCCAGCCGATCCCGGCGCACACGGGTGTTGTCACAACTGCTCCCCGACGGCAGCGACAGGCCCAGGCGCTCCCGCAGCTCTGGTCAGGTCACGTCAGAGTCCCAGAACCATTCAGGTTGGAAAAGCCCCTCGGGGTCATCGAGTCCAACCCTCAGCCCCACTCTGAAGTTCTCCCCTGCCCCACATCCCCCCCCAGCTCATCCAAACGGCCCTTAAACCCCCCCAGGGGTGGGGACTCCACCCCCTCCTGTCCAGCCTGACCCTCCCCTGTTGCAGTTTCAAGCCGTTCCCTCTCGTTCTGTCACTAATTCCCTGGGAGCAGAGACCAGCCCCAACCTCTCCACAACGTCCTTTCAGGGAGCTGCAGAGAGTGATGAGGTCTCCCCTCCCCTCCTCCTCCTCACACTGAACAGCCCCAGCTCCTTCCATCGCTCCTCACAGGATTTATTCTCCAGGCCCTTCCCCAGCTCGTTGCCCTCCTCTGCCCTCGCTCCAGCCCCTCGAGATCTCTCTGGGATTGAGGTGCCCAAACCTGGACACAACCCTCCAGGTGTGGCCTCACCAGTGCCGAGCACAGGGGGACTGTCACCTCCCTGTCCCTGCTGGCCACGCTGGTGCTGGTACAAGCCAGGATGCCGTTGGCCTTCTTGGCCACCTGGGCACGCTGCTGGCTCGTTATCAATCCCCCCCCCAGGTCCCTCTCTGACTGGCAGCTCTCCAGCCTGTAGCCACGCAGGGGGTTGTTGTGGCCCAAGGGCAGGACCTGGCACTTGCCCCTGTTGAAGCTCATCCCGTTGACGTTGGCCACCGATCCAACCCATCCAGGTCTCTCTGCAGACCCTCCCTGTCCTCGTGCAGATCGACTCTCCCGCTTCACTCGGGGTCACCTGGGACCTCACTGGTGACACCGTCTATGTCCTCCCCCCCCCCACAGAGTGGGGGCACCCAGCACAGCCCCACGCTGGGGTTTGGGGCCCCCATGGGGCACAGCGGGGCCTTTCCTGCCCCCCCCAGGCGCTGTGGGGCCAGGCTGAGCCCAGGCTCTAGGCCAGCACTAACTCCTGGGGTGTCCCCAGCCCCCCCCAAAGGGACGATGTTCCCCAAGCGCCGGGTTGAGCTGGGGGACCCCAACGTCCTGACCTGCTGCGTGGGCAAGTTCTGCCCCCCCCCCCCCCCACCCCCTTCCAGGCTCTGAGCCCCCTCCCAGCACCCCCCAGGGCACGTGTGGGACCAGCACTGGCCCCACTTGCCCCAGGCCAGGGGTGTGGGGTGGCCCCGATGCTCCATCCCAGCGCTGCAGGGGGGGGGGCCCTGGGGTGTCTCCTGTGCAGGGGGCGGGGGCTGCCCCTGCTCCCACATTAACCTTGGCCATGTTTTGGGGTGCCCCGTTCTCCCTCAGCACCCCCAAAATCACTCCAGCCCCTGGGGGGGGGGTCCCTCATCCCCCACCCTAGACCCCCCCAGTCCCCACCTGGGTCCCCCACCACCCTCCCAGGGGGCACTTCAACCCCCCCCAGAGCTCCTAGGGGGCACTTCAACCCCCCCCAGAGCTGTTGGGGGGCACTTCAACCCCCCCCCCCAGAGCTTCAGGGGGCACTTCAACCCCCCCCAGGGGTTAAAGGGAACTGGGGGGGTGAAGCTGCTCAGCCTCTCTCCCTCAGATTGGAGAAATCATAAAGTTCCTGCTGAGGGGAAACAGGGAAACGTAACCCCCAATTTTTTAAAAAAAATAATAAAAAAAAGAAAATTCAGGGAATTTTTAACCCATCCATCCCACCTCTACACCCAGAAATATCCCGGAGCAGATCCCGCTGGGGCACCTGAGACTCGAGAGGTGGCTGGTGAGAGGCAAAACGGCTTCCCAGGAGCTGGGGGGGTTTGGGGGTTTTTTTTTTAACCCGCGCCGAGCGGCCCGGCTCAACTCGAATAATATTTTCTTTATTTACATGTTAAAGAATCGAAAGGTTCGAAACATACAGTAAGATGAAAACACGGCTCTAAGGGTCTAAAGAGTGGAGGGGGGGGGGGGGCGCGAAAGGGCGGGGGGGGGGGGCGGGAAGGAGAAGGAAAAAAAAAACCCAACAAAAAAAAAAAAAAAAAAGTAGAAAAAAAATTATACAGTCAACGTAAAAAACAGGCGGCCCCTCCCTCCCCCCTTCCCCGCGCGGGAACATGCTGCCCTGATCGTCGGCCGGGTTGGGGGGGGGGGGGGACGGGGGGGGGTTTTGTTTTTTTGTTTTTGTTTTTTTTTTTTTCTTTTTTTTTGTTTTTATGTACAAGGCGCATCCCGGGACCCCCCCCCCCCGCCAGCACGACGCGGCGCAAATAAATTAAAAATCCTCCAGAGATGAGGGAAATTTGGGGGGTGGGGGACGGCGGCTTCCCCCCCCCCCCCCCTTCTCCCTGGGGGGGTGGGTGAGGGCGGGGAGGGGCCGATGAATGCAAACTGGGGACTCTCAACCCCCCCATCCCCTCCCTGGGGATTTTTTTTTTTTTTCTCCTCTTTAATTTTTTTTTTTTTAATTATTTTTAAAAAGCTTTTTTTTTTTTCTCCTGTTTTTCCTTTTTTTTTTTTTTTTTTTTTCCCCTTGTATTTTTTTTTTTTTGTTTTTTCTTAAAAACCCCAAACTTTTCCCCTTTGGAAAAAATCCCACAAGTCAGAAAGAAAAAAAAAAACCCAAAAAAAACAAGAAAAAAAAAAACCCCAATAAAACAACAAACAGTAAAACCTGCTGGGGAGGGGGAGAAGGGGAAGGGGGGGTGGGGGCCAACCCCGCAGCCAGGCCCCCCCCCCCCCCAACACCAGCCTGTAAACACTGGCCCCCCCTCCCCACCTCTCTCAGCACCCCAAGAGTCCGTTCAGGCAGGGGGGTGGGGGGGGGCTTCCCCCATACCCCCCAATTTTCCCCCCCAGGGAGGAAGTTTCTCCTATAACCCCCCCCCCACAAATTTCACCCCGGAGGGGGGGGGGGGGGGTCTCTTGCCAAGTGGAGGCCCCTCAAGAGTCCGGTTCAACCTGGGTCCGGGCCAGCAGAACCTTTTCCGAACTTGCCCAGCGCTTCCACCCGGTAGCCGCCGCCGTGGAAGGGGTTTTGGGGGGGCTGGGGGGGGGGGGGGGGGAGGGGGGCAGGGGGGGACTTCAACGCCGTGTGTGTGTGTGTGTGTGTGTGTGTCTCCCCCAAAGATGTGTGTGTGTCCCCCCCTCTTCTAACCCGAATCCGAATCGCTGGTGTCCGAAGAGGAGGAACTGGAACTGGAGCTACTGGAATCCGAACTGGAACTGGAGGCGCTGAGGCGGGAAACAGCCACTTGTTGAGCCGATTCCGTTTCTCGTTGGCTGCAAAATAACCCAAAAAGGCGGCGATTTAGCCACAATCTGGACAAATAGCTGGTTAATAAAAAAAAACCAACCAAACAGCACTCACCCTTCTTTGGGGGCTTCTTGGTGGAGTTGAGTTGGCCGCTGACGTCTTGCAGCCGCTTCTCCAGCTCCCGCTTCTTCTCCAGCGCCAGCTCCTCTTTCGTCTTCCCCACCGGCTTCTTCATGGCTATAAAAAAAATAAATTAATTTAGGCTCAACCCCGCCCCCCAAAAAAAAAATAATTAATAAAGCTTCACGGCGGCGCTTACTTTCGCTGTAGGGCTTGCGGGGTTTTTTCCGCAAGCAGGAGAGGACGTAACGTTCCAGCTCCCGCAGCGTGGAAGGTTTGAGGGTTTCGAAATCGATTTCGATCTCTTCGGGGTTGGAATCGCGGAGGGAAGGTTCCCGCGATTGGATGATGTGAACCACCCGGCCTAATTTTTCACCCGGTAATTTGTTGATGTCTAAACTGAGTTGACGTTTTTCATCGTAAGTCATGGGTTTGCTCTCTTCTTCTTCTTCGGATCGTAAAGCGCCGGCGGAGGGGGCAGCGCGCTTTCGCTGCTTTTTTCGAGGAATTCCTGCGGGGAGAAAATAATAATAAAAAAAAAAAATCACGCCGCGGCGTGAAAACTTGCTAAAAAGATAAAATAATATAATAAACCCCCTCCCGTGGGGGTCACAGCGCTCAGACAGGGTTTGGCTTGTTGTGATTGTTTCCTCGCCACGGTCGCTCCGCCGGGGAAAGAGTCATCACAGGCGCTTGATTCACCCCAAAAATAGCAGCACCCCAAAAATAAACACCCCCCCCCACCCCGCACTCACTTGGAGCTGCCGCCGCCTCCCCCGCCGCCGGCTTTTTTGGCTTTACGGAGCTGGGCCTGACGCGCCCGGGCTTCCTCGTCGCCTCCCCGAGGTTTGTGCTTTTCAGATTTCTTCTTTTTTTTCTTTTCTCGCTTCTTTTTAGGTTGGAAACGGGGCCCTGTGAGAGGGCAGCCAGCTGCTCGTGCACGGCCCGCAGCTGTGGGGGGAGACAGGGGGGGGTGAGGAGGACACGGGGAGCGGGGCTGGGGGGGGGTTTGGGTGGGGGAGGGGGGGACAGCGTGGACCCTGCTCCGACCCCCTCACCTGCTCCTGCAGCTCGGCCAAGCGGTTGGCGCGTTCCTCCTCCGAGTCGGAGCTCTCCTCGCTCTCCGAAGAGCTTTCGCTGCTGCTTTCGTCCTCGTCGTCGTCTTCGTCGTCCTCATCATCCTCATCTTCAATCGCTGGAAGATTCCTCGGAGGAGGATTTGGAGAGGGCACCGGCAAGAGGAGCCGACACCGAGGGCGGGCTGGAGTCCTGCGGTTCATCCGGCATCTTGGCGTAGCTGAACTCGAAAACGTCCTGCGAGGGGGAACGGGGTGAGCGTGGAAAATCGGGGAGGGGGGTTATTTTGGTGGGATTTAGGGGATGGGGGGGGGGGGGGGGGGGGGGGGGGGTTACCCTGCTCACCTGCAGTTTACGAGCCATGGCCACCACGTCGTGGTCGGGGGGGGTTGTATTTGTAGCAGTTGGAGAACATTAACCGGACGTCGGCGGCGAATTCTTGAGCGTCGTGGTAGTCCCGGTTCTCCATCTTCCGCTGCGGGGAGGAGGAAAAAAAAAAAAAAAAATCGGTTGGAACGGGGGAAGCCACACACAAAAAAAGCCACAGAACCCCCCCCAAAAAACTCCAGCGGCCCCACCTTGATGGTGCTGAGGTCCATGGGGTGCTTGATGATCTCGTGGTAGTCGTGCAGCCCCAGGGCCGAGGCGTCGACGGGTTTGTAGAAGGGCCAAGCGTAGGCCGCGTGTTTCTTGGAAAGCAGCTCCTTGAGGATCCCGTTGCAGTATTTGAGCTGTTCCGATAATTTGCCCTTTTTAGAGGTTTGATGCTGTTGCGAATCCGGTAAATCTTTCTTGGGGGGTTTGATGGGGCGGCCGCTCTCCCGTCGGGCGGGGATTTTGGCCGCTTTGGCTTCCAGCAGCGTGGCCGAGGGCGAGGACTCTCCGCTGGTGGCGATGATGGCCGTGGTGGTGGGGGTGGTGGTGTCGGCTTTCCGCTTCACGCCCTTTTTCTAGCGAAAAAACCAAAGAAAAACCATAAAAACACACCCTGAGGTTGCAAAAAGAAAAGGGGAAAAAAAAAAAAATCAGCCGGAGGGAGCTGAATTTTCTCCTCGTACCTTGGCCACGGGCTGGGTGGGAGCGGGCGCAGCCAGGACGGCCGGGAGGAGGTGGAGTGCAGCGACTTGAGGAGCGGCGCGGAGATGACGGAAGGGTGGGGAATGTTGACGATGGTGGTTGGGATGTCGGGGCTGGGGGTGTAGACGGCGGTGTGGGACACCGAGGAAACAGCCGGCACTTGTTGAGCAGCCGTAAGTCCCGCCAGGAGAGCTGGGTTGAAAAAAAAAAAAAAAAATAAAAGCCAATCCCCTCTTGTCTCCCCGTTAGTGAGGAGTTGGGGTCTCCCCAAAGCTCAACACCCCCCACCTGAACAATCATCCGGCTGCGGGTGACGTCACCGTACCTGCTGCCCGGGACGCTCCCTTCTTATGGCTGTTCTTAGCCACCGGCACGACGATCTCCTGTTCTTCTGGAGGCATCTGAGCCACCTTCTGCAGGAAAATCTTCTCCAAGGTTTGGGCCATCAGCACAATATCATCCGTGGGCTGAAGGAACAACGGGAAACGATGTCAGAAACCACCGAGGAGGTACCATGGGACTCCCTGGTGACACCCAACCCGGCCTCTCACCTTGTTGTAGATGTAGCAGTTGGTGAACATGGTGTTGAAGTCCTGCATGCACTCCGCAGCCCCCCAATAATAGTTGTTTCCAAGCGGCGCTTGATTGTCCCCATATCCATGGGCTGCTTGATGATTTTGTGGTAATCCTGGCAAAAAAATAAAACACACAACGATCAGGGATGTTATCGGTGGCTCTGTCACGCTCAAACCTCCCCGGTGTCACCCTCAACCTCACCAGCCGCCCGCTCACACACCAGCGCTCTCACTCGTGGCACAGGCAGGGGGTGAAATGGGGGGGGGGGGGGGTTTCAAGAAATCCCCCCCAGCCTCATTAATCCCTTTTCCCGGGAAAAGCGTGTGTGTGCGTGGGGGGGTGTTTTCCTAAATCACAGGGCGGGGGGGAAACCTACGCTAAGGCGGACGGGCGCCCCGCGGCGTCGCCGTCGGAGAAGCAGGACGGGGCTTGCGGGAGGGAGCGGTGGTGGTTAAAAAAAAAATTAATAAAAAAAAAAATCTAACGCTAATTTAAGAGCAAAACCTACGTGGATAATTACCTCCGGGCTTTAACTCCTTGGGCGCCACAGGTGCACGGGGGGGGCTGAGCGTTTAATATTGGGGTCACAAGATGTCTTCTCTAAATTCATAGATGGGAATCTGCAAAACGCATTCAGGGGACAAGAGATTAGGTGGGGAAGCGTCCGGGGTTCGTCTCTAGAGCGGCTGCGTCACCTCATCCATACTTTTGTAAGGGACATTGGGATGAAAAAAAAGAAGGGGGGGGGGGTGGCAGCTGCTCTGAGGATGTCCCCAAGACCAGCCCGGACGCCTACAAGGGGCTGAGAGGGGTTGGGAGGTGGGAGGGGGAACGTGATTAAATCCTGCCCAGGCACCTGCATCTCTACGACTGAGCCCCCCGGGAGGGGGAATGGCGCCGGCCCTGGCACCCTCAGGCTTGGGGGGCTGGGAGTGGGGGGCGGGGGCTGAAAGATTGGGGTGGGGGCCACCCCACATTTGGGGGGAGAATTTAGCCTAACACCCCCTGCCTGCACGTGCCAGCGTGGGGGGGGGGGACACAAGCAGAAAAGGGGGAAACACACACACACACAACGCACACACGCGCGCAGTACAACACTCGTGCGCGCCCCGGGGTGCCCTAATTTCTCCCACATCCCCCCCCCCCCCCCCACCCCGCCCAAACCCCAACCCCTTCCACATCCCTCAACCCCCGAGGGCTCGTCGTTACCGGCAGCCCAATTTGACGGCGTCGACGGGTTGACGGAAAGGCCAAGCGAATTGATGTTTCCAGAGAGCTTTCATCACCACTTGTGCAGATATTGCAGTTGGTTGGTGATCCGACCCCGGTTTCTTGGGATTGGAAACCTCCGGGGGAGGTGGGTTCACCTGGGGGGATTGCAGGGCCGGGACCGACGCCATGGTGGGACTCTCGAAGCCCTCGTAGAGGAGCGAGGGTTTGCGGATCCGCTTGCCGGGGGTCGATTCCGTCGCCAGGCCCATGAGCCCGGCATTGCCCTCCCCCAGAATCCTAAAAAAAGGAGAAACACGGTTAACGAGGCAGCTCCGCCGCCCCACCGCTCAAAATTAAACTAAAAATAATAATTAAAAAAAAAAAAAAAAAAAACGACGGCGTCGGGTCGCGGCGCTCCCAGGAGAAACCCCACGAAAATCCGCTCGCTCCCGCGCCACGCTCCAAAAACGCCATCGAATCTCCCCAAAACCGTCGACTCCCAGTTCGCTAAAAACCGATTTTTTTTTTTTTTTTTTTCCCCACCCAAAAACCAGGAGGTTGGC
>JASWHU010000700.1:0-32997 GCA_030819815.1 Strix occidentalis | reverse complement strand
AGAGGAGGATGAGGAGAGAGGAGGAAGACAGAGGAGGAAGAGAGAGGAGGAAGAGGCAGGAAGAGGAGAGAGGAGGAAGAGAGAGGAGGAAGAGATAGGAGGAAGAGAGAGGAGGAATTGAGAGGAGGAAGAGAGAGGAGGAAGAGAGAGGAGGAAGAGAGAAGAAGAGGAGAGAGGAGGAATAATGTGTTGGAAGAGAGTGGAGGAAGAGAGAGGAGGAAGAGAGAGGAGGAAGAGAGAGGAAGAGGAGAGAGGAAGAAGAGAGAGGAAGAAGAGAGAGGAGGAGAAGAGAGGAGGAAGAGAGAGGAGAGAGAGAAGAAGAGGAGAGAGGAGGAAGATTGTGTTGGAAGAGAGTGGAGGAAGAGAGAGGAGGAAGAGAGAGGAGGAAGAGAGAGGAAGAGGAGAGAGGAAGAGGAGAGAGGAGGAAGAGAGAGGAGGAAGAGAGAGGAGGAAGATAGAGGAGGAAGAGAGAGGAAGAAGAGAGAGGAGGAAGAGAGAGGAGGAAGAGTGAGGAGGAAGAGAGAGGAAGAGGAGAGAGGTGGAAGAGAGAGGAGGAAGAGAGAGGAAGAAGAGAGAGGAGGATGAGAGAGGCGTAGAGAGAGGAAGAGGAGAGAGGAGGAGGAGAAATGAGGAAGAGAGAGGAGGAAGAGAGAGGAGGAAGAGAGAGGAGGAAGAGAGAGAGAGGAAGAGAGAGGAAGAGGAGAGAGGAGGAAGAGAGAGGAGGAAGAGAGAGGAGGAAGAGAGAGGAGGATGAGAGAGGAGGAAGAGAGAGGAGGAAGAGAGAGGAAGAGGAGAGAGGAGGAAGAGAGAGGAGGAAGAGAGAGGAGGAAGAGAGAGGAGGATGAGAGAGGAGGAAGAGAGAGGAGGAAGATAGAGGGAGAGGAGAGAGGAGGAAGAGAGAGGAGGAAGAGAGAGGAGGAAGAGACAGGAAGAGCAGAGGGAGGAAGAGAGAGGAGAAGAGAGAGGAGGAAGAGAGAGGAGGAAGAGTGAGGAAGAGGAGAGAGGAGGAAGAGAGAGGAGGAAGAGAGAGGAAGAGGAGAGAGGAAGAGGAGAGAGGAGGAAGAGAGAGGAGGAAGAGAGAGGAGGATGAGAGAGGAGGATGAGAGAGGAGGATGAGAGAGGAGAAAGATAGAGGAAGAGGAGTGTGGAGGAGGAGAGTGGAGGAAGAGAGAGGAGCAAGAGTGAGGAGGAAGAGAGATGAGGAGGATAGAGGAGGAAGAGAGAGGAGGAAGAGAGAGGAAGAGGAGAGAAGAGGAAGAGAGAGGAGGAAGAGAGAGGAGGAATTGAGAGGAGGAAGAGAGAGGAGGAAGAGAGAGGAGGAGAGAGAAGAAGAGGAGAGAGGAGGAAGATTGTGTTGAAGAGAGTGGAGAAGAGAGAGGAGGAAGAGAGAGGAGGAAGAGAGAGGAAGAGGAGAGAGGAAGAGGACAGAGGAAGAAGAGGGACGAGGAGGAGAGAGGAGGAAGAGAGAGGAGGAAGAGAGAAGAAGAGGAGAGAGGAGGAGATTGTGTTGGAAGATAGTGGAGGAAGAGAGAGGAGGATGAGAGAGGAGGAAGAGAGAGGAAGAGGAGAGAGGAAGAGGAGGGAGGAGGAAGAGAGAGGAGGAAGAGAGAGGAGGAAGATAGAGGAGGAAGAGAGAGGAAGAAGAGAGAGGAGGAAGAGAGAGGAGGAAGAGTGAGGAGGAAGAGAGAGGAAGAGGAGAGAGGAGGAAGAGAGAGGAGGAAGAGAGAGGAGGAAGAGAGAGGAGGAAGAGAGAGGAAGGAGGAGAGAGGACGATGAGAGAGGAGAGAGAGACAAGGATGAGAGAGGAGGAAGAGAGAGGAGGAAGAGAGAGGAGGATGAGAGAGGAGGATGAGAGAGGAGGAAGAGAGAGGAAGAGGAGAGAGGAAGAGGAGAGAGGAGGAATAGAGAGATGGAACAGAGAGGAGAAAGAGAGAGGAAGAGGAGAGAGGAGGAAGAGAGAGGAGGTAGAGAGAGGAGGATGAGAGAGGAGGAAGAGAGAGGAGGATGAGAGAGGAGGATGAGAGAGGAGGAAGATAGAGAAGAAGAGTGTGGAGGAGGAGAGAGGAGGAAGAGAGAGGAGCAAGAGTGAGGAGGAAGAGAGATGAGGAGTATAGAGGAGGAAGAGAGAGGAGGAAGAGAGAGGAAGAGGAGAGAAGAGGAAGAGAAAGGAGGAAGAGAGAGGAGGAAGAGAGAGGACGAGGAGAGAGGAGGAATTGAGAGGAGGAAGAGAGAGGAGGAAGGAAGAGAGAGGAAGAGGAGAGAGGAGGAAGAGAGAGGAGGAAGAGAGAGGAGGAAGAGACAGGAAGAGAGAGAGGAGGAAGAGAGAGGAGGAAGAGAGAGGAGGAAGGGCGAGGAGGAAGAGAGAGGAGGAAGAGAGAGGAGGAAGAGAGAGGAGGAAGAGGACAGGAAGAGGAGAGAGGAGGAAGAGAGAGGAAGAGGAGAGAGGAGGAAGAGAGAGGAGGAAGAGAGAGGAGGAAGAGAGAGGAGGATGAGAGAGGAGTATGAGAGTGGAGGAAGAGAGAGGAAGAGGAGAGAGGAATAAAAGACAGGAAGAGAGAGAGGAGGAAGAGAGAGGAGGAAGAGAGAGGAAGAGGATAGAGGAAGAGGAGAGAGGAGGAATAGAGAGGAGGAAGAGAGAGTAAGAGGATAGTGGAAGAGGAGAGAGGAGGAATAGAGAGGTGGAAGAGAGAGGAGAAAGAGAGAGGAAGAGGAGAGAGGAGGAAGAGAGAGGAGGAAGAGAGAGGAGGATGAGAGAGGAGGAAGAGAAAGGAGGATGAGAGAGGAGGAGGAGAGAGGAGGAAGATAGAGGAAGAGGAGTGTGGAGAGGAGAGAGGAGGAAGAGAGAGGAGCAAGAGTGAGGAGGAAGAGAGATGAGGAGGATAGAGGAGGAAGAGAGAGGAGGAAGAGAGAGGAAGAGGAGAGAAGAGGAAGAGAAAGGAGGAAGAGAGAGGAGGAAGAGAGAGGAAGAGGAGAGGAGGAATTGAGAGGAGGAAGAGAGAGGAGGAAGAGAGAGGAGAAGAGAGAGGAAGAGGAGAGAGGAGGAAGAGAGAGGAGGAAGAGAGAGGAGGATGAGAGAGGAGGATGAGAGAGGAAGAAGAGAGAGGAAGAGGAGAAGGAATAAGTGACAGGAAGAGGAGAGAGGAGGAAGAGAGAGGAGGAAGAGAGAGGAAGAGGATAGAGGAAGAGGAGAGAGGAGGAATAGAGAGGAGGAAGAGAGAGGAAGAGGATAGAGGAAGAGGAGAGAGGAGGAAGAGAGAGGAGGAAGAGAGAGGAGGAAGAGAGAGGAAGGGGAGAGAGGAGGAAGAGAGAGGAGGAAGAGAGAGGAGGAAGAGACAGGAAGATGAGAGAGGAGGAAGAGAGAGGAGGAAGAGATAGGAGGAAGAGAGAGGAGAAAGGGAGAGGAGGAAGAGAGAGGAGGAAGAGAGAGGAGGAAGAGAGAGGAAGAGGAGAGAGGAGGAATTGAGAGGAGGAAGAGAGAGGAGGAAGAGAGAGGAGGAAGAGAGAAGAAGAGGAGAGAGGAAGAAGAGAGAGGAAGAAGAGAGAGGAGGAGAAGAGAGGAGGAAGAGAGAGGAGGAAGAGAGAAGAAGAGGAGAGAGGAGGAAGATGTGTTGAAGAGAGTGAGGAAGAGAGAGGAGGAAGAGAGAGGAGGAAGAGAGAGGAAGAGGAGAGAGGAAGAGGAGAGAGGAGGAAGAGAGAGGAGGAAGAGAGAGGAGGAAGATAGAGGAGGAAGAGAGAGGAAGAAGAGAGAGGAGGAAGAGAGAGGAGGAAGAGTGAGGCGGAAGAGAGAGGAAGAGGAGAGAGGAGGAGGAGATAGGAGGAGGAGAGACGAGGAAGGAAGAGGAGGAGAGAGAGGAGAAAGATAGTGGAGGAAGGGATAGGAGGAAGAGAGAGGAGGAAGAGAGAGGAAGAACAGAGAGGAAGAGGAGAGAGGAGGAAGAGAGACGAGGAGATGAGAGAAGGAAGAGAGAGGACGAAGAGAGATGAGGAAGAGAGAGGAGGAAGAGAGAGGAAGAGGAGAGAGGAGGAGGAGAGAGGAGGAAGAGAGAGGAGGAAGAGTGAGGAGGATGAGAGTGGAACAGGAGAGAGGAGGAAAACAGAGGAGGAGGAGAGAGGAGGAGGAGAGAGGAGGAAGAGAGAGGAGGAAGAGAGAGGAGGAAGAGAGAGGAATAGGAGAGAGGAGGAAGAGAGACGAGGAGAAGAGAGGAGGAAGAGATAGGAAGAAGAGAGATGAGGAAGAGAGAGGTGGCAGAGAGAGGAAGAGGAGATAGGAGGAGGAAAGAGTAGGATGAAGAGAGAGGAGGAGAGAGAGGAGGAAGAGAGAGGAGGAAGAGAGAGGAGGAGGAGATAGGAGGAGGAGAGAGGAGGAAGAGAGAGGAGGAAGAGAGAGGAGGAAGAGAGAGAAGGAAGGGAGAGGAGGAAGAGAGAGGAGGAAGAGAGGGGAGGAAGAGAGAGGAAGAAGAGAGAGGAGGAAGAGAGAGGAGGAAGATAGAGGACGAAGAGAGAATAGGAGGATAGAGGAAGAGGAGAGAGGAAGAAGGGAGAAGGGGAATATAGAGGAAGAGGAGAGAGGAGGAAGAGAGAGGAAGTGGAGAGAGGAGGAGAGAGGAGGAAGAGAGAGGAGGAAGAGAGAGGTGGAAGAGAGAGGAGGAAGATAGAGGAGAAAGAGAGAGGAGGAAGAGAGAGGAGGAGGAGAGAGGAGGACGAGAGAGGAGGAAGAGAGAAGAGGAAGAGAGAGGAGGAAGACAGAGGAGGAAGGGAGAGGAGGAAGAGAGAGGAGGAAGAGAGAGGAGGGAGAGAGAAGGAGGAAGAGAGAGGAGGAAGGGAGAGGAGGAAGAGAGAGGAAGAAGAGAGAGGAGGAAGAGAGAGGAGGAAGAGAGAGGATGAAGAGAGATGAGAAGAGAGAGGAGGAAGAGAGAGGAAGAGGAGAGAGGAGGAGGAGAGAGGAGAAGAGAGAGGAGGAGGAGAGAGGAGGAAGAGAGAGAAGGAAGGGAGAGGAGGAAGAGAGAGGAGGAAGAGAGAGGAGGAAGAGAGAGTTGGAAGAGAGAGAAAGAGGAGAGAGGAGAAGTAAGAGTAGGATGAAGAGACAGGAGGAAGAGAGAGGAGGAAGAGAGAGGAGGAAGAGAGATTAGGAGGAGATAGGAGAGGAGAGAGGAGGAAGAGAGAGGAGGAGGAGAGAGGAGGAAGAGAGAGAAGGAAGGGAGAGGAGGAAGAGAGAGGAGGAAGAGAGAGGAGGAAGAGAGAGGAAGAGGAGAGAGGAGGAAGAGAGACGAGGAGAAGAGAGGAGGAAGAGAGAGGACGAAGAGAGATGAGAAGAGAGAGGAGGAAGAGAGAGGAAGAGGAGAGAGGAGGAGGAGAGAGGAGGAAGAGAGAGGAGGAAGAGTGAGGAGGATGAGAGTGGAACAGGAGAGAGGAGGAAAAACAGAGGAGGAGGAGAGAGGAGGAGGAGAGAGGAGGAAGAGAGACAAGGAAGAGAGAGGAGGAAGAGTGAGGAGGAAGGGAGAGGAGAAACCTAGAGGAGGAAGAGAGAGGAGGAAGAGAGAGGAGGAAGACAGGGGAAGAAGAGAGAGGAATAGGAGAGGAGGAAGAGAGACGAGGAGAAGAGAGGAGGAAGAGAGAGGACGAAGAGAGATGAGAAGAGAGAGGAAGAGGAGAGGAGGAGGAGGAAAGAGTAGGATGAACAGAGAGGAGGAAGAGAGAGGAGGAAGAGAGAAGAGGAAGAGAGAGTAGGAGAGATAGGAGGAGGAGAGAGGAGAAGAGAGAAGAGAAGGAGAGAGGAGGAAGAGAGAGAAGGAAGGAGAGGAGGAAGAGAGAGGAGGAAGAGAGAGGAGAAGAGAGAGGAAGAGGAGAGAGGAGGAAGAGAGAGGAGGAAGATAGTGGACGAAGAGAGAATAAGAGGATAGAGGAAGAGGAGAGGAAGAAGGGAGAAGGGGAATATAGAGGAAGAGGAGAGAGGAGGAGGAAAGTGTAGGATGAAGAGAGAGGAGGAAGAGAGAGGAGGAAGAGAGAGGAGGAAGAGAGAGGAGGAAGAGAGAGGAGGAAGATAGTGGACGAGAGAGAATAAGAGGATAGAGGAAGAGGAGAGAGGAAGAAGGGAGAAGGGGAATATAGAGGAAGAGGAGAGAGGAGGAAGAGACAGGAGGAAGAGAGAGGAGGAAGAGAGAGAAGTGGAGAGAGGAGGAGAGAGGAGGAAGAGAGAGGAGGAAAAGAGAGGAGGAAGAGAGAGGAAGAGGAGAGAGGAGGAAGAGAGAGGAGGAAGAGAGAGAAGGAAGAGAGAGGAGGAAGATAGAGGAGGAAGAGAGACGAGGATGAGAGAGGAGCAAGAGAGATGAGGAAGAGAGAGGAAGAGGAGAGAGGAGGAAGAGAGAGGTGGAGAAGAGAGGAGGAAGACAGAGGAGGAGGAGAGGAGGAGGAGAGAGGAGGAGGAGAGAGGAGGAAGAGAGAGGAGGAAGAGAGAGGAGGAAGGGAGAGGAGAAACCCAGAGGAGGAAGAGAGAGGAGGAAGTCAGAGGAGGAAGAGAGAGGAAGAAGAGAGAGGAATAGGAGAGAGGAGGAAGAGAGACGAGGAAAAGAGAGGAGGAAGAGAGAGGACGAAGAGAGATGAGGAAGAGAAGGAAGAGGAGAGAGGAGGAGGAGAGAGGAGAAGAGAGTGGAGGAAGAGGAGAGAGGAGGAGGAAAGAGTAGATGAAGAGAGAGGAGGAAGAGAGAGCAGGAAGGGAGAGGAGGAAGAGAGAGGAGGAAGAGAGAGGAGGAAGAGAGAGGTGGAAGAGAGAGGAAGAGGAGAGAGGAGGAGGAAAGAGTAGGATGAACAGAGAGGAGGAAGAGAGAGGAGGAAGAGAGAAGAGGAAGAGAGAGTAGGAGGAGATAGGAGGAGGAGAGAGGAGGAAGAGAGAAGAGAAGGAGAGAGGAGGAAGAGAGAGAAGGAAGGGAGAGGGAAGAGAGAGGAGGAAGAGAGAGGAGGAAGAGAGAGGAAGAGGAGAGAGGAGGAAGAGAGAGGAGGAGGAGATAGGAGGAGGAGAGAGGAGGAAGAGAGAGGAGGAAGAGAGAGGAGGAAGAGAGGGAAGGAAGGGAGAGGAGGAAGAGAGAGGAGGAAGAGAGAGCAGGAAGAGAGAGGAGGAAGATAGAGGACGAAGAGAGAATAGGAGGATAGAGGAAGAGGAGAGAGGAAGAAGGGAGAAGGGGAATATAGAGGAAGAGGAGAGAGGAGGAAGAGAGAGGAGGAAGAGAGAGGAAGTGGAGAGAAGAGGAAGAGAAAGGAGGAAGAGAAAGGAGGAAGAGAGAGGAAGAGGAGAGAGGAGGAATTGAGAGGAGGAAGAGAGAGGAGGAAGAGAGAGGAGGAAGAGGGAGGATGAGGAGAGAGGGGAAGAGAGAGGAGGAAGAGAGAGGAGGAGAGGCAGGAAGAGGAGAGAGGAGGAAGAGAGAGGAGGAAGAGATAGGAGGAAGAGAGAGGAGGAATTGAGAGGAGGAAGAGAGAGGAGGAAGAGAGAGGAGGAAGAAAGAAGAAGATGAGAGAGGAGGAATATTGTGTTGGAAGAGAGTGGAGGAAGAGAGAGGAGGAAGAGAGAGGAGGAAGAGAGAGGAAGAGGAGAGAGGAAGAAGAGAGAGGAAGAAGAGAGAGGAGGAGAAGAGAGGAGGAAGAGAGAGGAGGAAGAGAGAAGAAGAGGAGAGAGGAGGAAGATTGTGTTGGAAGAGAGTGGAGGAAGAGAGAGGAGGAAGAGAGAGGAGGAAGATAGTGGACGAAGAGAGAATAAGAGGATAGAGGAAGAGGAGAGAGGAAGAAGGGAGAAGGGGAATATAGAGGAAGAGGAGAGAGGAGGAGGAAAGTGTAGGATGAAGAGAGAGGAGGAAGAGAGAGGAGGAAGAGAGAGGAGGAAGAGAGAGGAGGAAGAGAGAGGAGGAAGATAGTGGACGAAGAGAGAATAAGAGGATAGAGGAAGAGGAGAGAGGAAGAAGGGAGAAGGGGAATATAGAGGAAGAGGAGAGAGGAGGAAGAGACAGGAGGAAGAGAGAGGAGGAAGAGAGAAGAAGTGGAGAGAGGAGGAGAGAGGAGGAAGAGAGAGGAGGAAAAGAGAGGAGGAAGAGAGAGGAAGAGGAGAGAGGAGGAAGAGAGAGGAGGAAGAGAGAGAAGAAGAGAGAGGAGGAAGATAGAGGAGGAAGAGAGACGAGGATGAGAGAGGAGCAAGAGAGATGAGGAAGAGAGAGGAAGAGGAGAGAGGAGGAAGAGAGAGGTGGAGAAGAGAGGAGGAAGACAGAGGAGGAGGAGAGAGGAGGAGGAGAGAGGAGGAGGAGAGAGGAGGAAGAGAGAGGAGGAAGAGAGAGGAGGAAGGGAGAGGAGAAACCCAGAGGAGGAAGAGAGAGGAGGAAGACAGAGGAGGAGAGAGAGGAAGAAGAGAGAGGAATAGGAGAGAGGAGGAAGAGAGACGAGGAAAAGAGAGGAGAAGAGAGAGGACGAAGAGAGATGAGGAAGAGAAAGGAAGAGGAGAGAGGAGGAGGAGAGAGGAGGAAGAGAGTGGAGGAAGAGGAGAGAGGAGGAGGAAAGAGTAGGATGAAGAGAGAGGAGGAAGAGAGAGAAGGAAGGGAGAGGAGGAAGAGAGAGGAGGAAGAGAGAGGAGGAAGAGAGAGGTGGAAGAGAGAGGAAGAGGAGAGAGGAGGAGGAAAGAGTAGGATGAACAGAGAGGAGGAAGAGAGAGGAGGAAGAGAGAAGAGGAAGAGAGAGTAGGAGGAGATAGGAGGAGGAGAGAGGAGGAAGAGAGAAGAGAAGGAGAGAGGAGGAAGAGAGAGAAGGAAGGGAGAGGAGGAAGAGAGAGGAGGAAGAGAGAGGAGGAAGAGAGAGGAAGAGGAGAGAGGAGGAAGAGAGAGGAGGAGGAGATAGGAGGAGGAGAGAGGAGGAAGAGAGAGGAGGAAGAGAGAGGAGGAAGAGAGGGAAGGAAGGGAGAGGAGGAAGAGAGAGGAGGAAGAGAGAGCAGGAAGAGAGAGGAGGAAGATAGAGGACGAAGAGAGAATAGGAGGATAGAGGAAGAGGAGAGAGAAGAAGGGAGAAGGGGAATATAGAGGAAGAGGAGAGAGGAGGAAGAGAGAGGAGGAAGAGAGAGGAAGTGGAGAGAAGAGGAAGAGAAAGGAGGAAGAGAAAGGAGGAAGAGAGAGGAAGAGGAGAGAGGAGGAATTGAGAGGAGGAAGAGAGAGGAGGAAGAGAGAGGAGGAAGAGGGAGGATGAGGAGAGAGGAGGAAGAGAGAGGAGGAAGAGAGAGGAGGAAGAGGCAGGAAGAGGAGAGAGGAGGAAGAGAGAGGAGGAAGAGATAGGAGGAAGAGAGAGGAGGAATTGAGAGGAGGAAGAGAGAGGAGGAAGAGAGAGGAGGAAGAGAGAAGAAGAGGAGAGAGGAGGAATATTGTGTTGGAAGAGAGTGGAGGAAGAGAGAGGAGGAAGAGAGAGGAGGAAGAGAGAGGAAGAGGAGAGAGGAAGAAGAGAGAGGAAGAAGAGAGAGGAGGAGAAGAGAGGAGGAGAGAGAGGAGGAAGAGAGAAGAAGAGGAGAGAGGAGGAAGATTGTGTTGGAAGAGAGTGGAGGAAGAGAGAGGAGGAAGAGAGAGGAGGAAGAGAGAGGAAGAGGAGAGAGGAAGAGGAGAGAGGAGGAAGAGAGAGGAGGAAGAGAGAGGAGGAAGATAGAGGAGGAAGAGAGAGGAAGAAGAGAGAGGAGGAAGAGAGAGGAGGAAGAGTGAGGAGGAAGAGTGAGGAAGAGGAGAGAGGTGGAAGAGAGAGGAGGAAGAGAGAGGAAGAAGAGAGAGGAGGATGAGAGAGGCGTAAGAGAGAGGAAGAGGAGAGAGGAGGAGGAGAAATGAGGAAGAGAGAGGAGGAAGAGAGAGGAGGAAGAGAGAGGAGGAAGAGAGAGGAGGAAGAGAGAGGAAGAGGAGAGAGGAGGAAGAGAGAGGAGGAAGAGAGAGGAGGAAGAGAGAGGAGGATGAGAGAGGAGGAAGAGAGAGGAGGAAGAGAGAAGAAGAGGAGAGAGTAGGAAGATTGTGTTGGAAGAGAGTGGAGGAAGAGAGAGTAGGAAGAGAGAGGAGGAAGAGAGAGGAAGAGGAGAGAGGAAGAGGAGAGAGGAGGAAGAGAGAGGAGGAAGATAGAGGAGGAAGAGAGAGGAAGAGGAGAGAGGAGGAGGAGAAATGAGGAAGAGAGAGGAGGAAGAGAGAGGAGGAAGAGAGAGGAGGAAGAGAGAGGAGGAAGAGAGAGATGGAAGAGAGAGGAGGAAGAGAGAGGAGGAAGATAGAGGGAGAGGAGAGAGGAGGAAGAGAGAGGAGGAAGAGAGAGGAGGAAGAGACAGGAAGAGCAGAGGGGAGGAAGAGAGAGGAGGAAGAGAGAGGAGGAAGAGAGAGGAGGAAGAGTGAGGAGGAAGAGAGAGGAAGAGGAGAGAGGTGGAAGAGAGAGGAGGAAGATAGAGGAAGAGGAGAGAGGAGGAGGAGAAATGAGGAAGAGAGAGGAGGAAGAGAGAGGAGGAAGAGAGAGGAGGAAGAGAGAGGAGGAAGAGAGAGATGGAAGAGAGAGGAGGAAGAGAGAGGAGGAAGAGAGAGGAAGAGGAGAGAGGAGGAAGAGAGAGGAGGAAGAGAGAGGAGAGGAGAGAGGAAGAGGAGAGAGGAGAAGAGAGAGGAGGAAGAGAGAGGAGGATGAGAGAGGAGGATGAGAGAGGAGGATGAGAGAGGAGAAAGATAGAGGAAGAGGAGTGTGGAGGAGGAGAGTGGAGGAAGAGAGAGGGAGCAAGAGTGAGGAGGAAGAGAGATGAGGAGGATAGAGGAGGAAGAGAGAGGAGGAAGAGAGAGGAAGAGGAGAGAAGAGGAAGAGAGAGGAGGAAGAGAGAGGAGGAATTGAGAGGAGGAAGAGAGAGGAGGAAGAGAGAGGAGGAAGAGAGAAGAAGAGGAGAGAGGAGGAAGATTGTGTTGGAAGAGAGTGGAGGAAGAGAGAGGAGGAAGAGAGAGGAGGAAGAGAGAGGAAGAGGAGAGAGGAAGAGGACAGAGGAAGAAGAGGGACGAGGAGGAGAGAGGAGGAAGAGAGAGGAGGAAGAGAGAAGAAGAGGAGAGAGGAGGAAGATTGTGTTGGAAGATAGTGGAGGAAGAGAGAGGAGGATGAGAGAGGAGGAAGAGAGAGGAAGAGGAGAGAGGAAGAGGAGGGAGGAGGAAGAGAGAGGAGGAAGAGAGAGGAGGAAGATAGAGGAGGAAGAGAGAGGAAGAAGAGAGAGGAGGAAGAGAGAGGAGGAAGAGTGAGGAGGAAGAGAGAGGAAGAGGAGAGAGGAGGAAGAGAGAGGAGGAAGAGAGAGGAGGAAGAGAGAGGAGGAAGAGAGAGGAAGAGGAGAGAGGACGATGAGAGAGGAGGAAGAGAGACAAGGATGAGAGAGGAGGAGGAGAGAGGAGGAAGAGAGAGGAGGAAGAGAGAGGAGGAAGGGAGAGGAGAAACCCAGAGGAGGAAGAGAGAGGAGGAAGACAGAGGAGGAAGAGAGAGGAAGAAGAGAGAGGAATAGGAGAGAGGAGGAAGAGAGACGAGGAAAAGAGAGGAGGAAGAGAGGGGACGAAGATAGATGAGGAAGAGAAAGGAAGAGGAGAGAGGAGGAGGAGAGAGGAGGAAGAGAGAGGAGGAAGAGTGAGGAGGATGAGAGTGGAACAGGAGAGAGGAGGAAAACAGAGGAGGAGGAGAGAGGAGGAGGAGAGAGGAGGAAGAGAGAGGAAGAGGAGAGAGGAGGAGGAAAGAGTAGGATGAAGAGAGAGGAGGAAGAGAGAGAAGGAAGGGAGAGGAGGAAGAGAGAGGAGGAAGAGAGAGGAGGAAGAGAGAGGAAGAGGAGAGCGGAGGAAGAGAGATGAGGAAGAGAGTGTAGGAAAGGAGAGGAGGAAGAGAGAGGAAGAGGAGAGAGGAGGAGGAGATAGGAGGAGGAGAGACGAGGAAGGAAGAGGAGGAAGAGAGAGGAGAAAGATAGTGGAGGAAGGGATAGGAGGAAGAGAGAGGAGGAAGAGAGAGGAAGAACAGAGAGGAAGAGGAGAGAGGAGGAAGAGAGACGAGGAGATGAGAGAAGGAAGAGAGAGGACGAAGAGAGATGAGGAAGAGAGAGGAGGAAGAGAGAGGAAGAGGAGAGAGGAGGAGGAGAGAGGAGGAAGAGAGAGGAGGAAGAGTGAGGAGGATGAGAGTGGAACAGGAGAGAGGAGGAAAACAGAGGAGGAGGAGAGAGGAGGAGGAGAGAGGAGGAAGAGAGAGGAGGAAGAGAGAGGAGGAAGAGAGAGGAGGAAGAGAGAGGAAGAAGAGAGAGGAATAGGAGAGAGGAGGAAGAGAGACGAGGAGAAGAGAGGAGGAAGAGATAGGAAGAAGAGAGATGAGGAAGAGAGAGGTGGCAGAGAGAGGAAGAGGAGATAGGAGGAGGAAAGAGTAGGATGAAGAGAGAGGAGGTAGAGAGAGGAGGAAGAGAGAGGAGGAAGAGAGAGGAGGAGGAGATAGGAGGAGGAGAGAGGAGGAAGAGAGAGGAGGAAGAGAGAGGAGGAAGAGAGAGAAGGAAGGGAGAGGAGGAAGAGAGAGGAGGAAGAGAGAGGAGGAAGAGAGAGGAAGAAGAGAGAGGAGGAAGAGAGAGGAGGAAGATAGAGGACGAAGAGAGAATAGGAGGATAGAGGAAGAGGAGAGAGGAAGAAGGGAGAAGGGGAATATAGAGGAAGAGGAGAGAGGAGGAAGAGAGAGGAAGTGGAGAGAGGAGGAGAGAGGAGGAAGAGAGAGGAGGAAGAGAGAGGTGGAAGAGAGAGGAGGAAGATAGAGGAGAAAGAGAGAGGAGGAAGAGAGAGGAGGAGGAGAGAGGAGGACGAGAGAGGAGGAAGAGAGAAGAGGAAGAGAGAGGAGGAAGACAGAGGAGGAAGGGAGAGGAGGAAGAGAGAGGAGGAAGAGAGAGGAGGGAGAGAGAAGGAGGAAGAGAGAGGAGGAAGGGAGAGGAGGAAGAGAGAGGAGGAAGAGAGAGGAGGAAGAGAGAGGAGGAAGAGAGAGGATGAAGAGAGATGAGGAAGAGAGAGGAGGAAGAGAGAGGAAGAGGAGAGAGGAGGAGGAGAGAGGAGGAAGAGAGAGGAGGAGGAGAGAGGAGGAAGAGAGAGAAGGAAGGGAGAGGAGGAAGAGAGAGGAGAAGAGAGAGGAGGAAGAGAGAGTTGGAAGAGAGAGAAAGAGGAGAGAGGAGAAGTAAAGAGTAGGATGAAGAGACAGGAGGAAGAGAGAGGAGGAAGAGAGAGGAGGAAGAGAGATTAGGAGGAGATAGGAGGAGGAGAGAGGAGGAAGAGAGAGGAGGAGGAGAGAGGAGGAAGAGAGAGAAGGAAGGGAGAGGAGGAAGAGAGAGGAGGAAGAGAGAGGAGGAAGAGAGAGGAAGAGGAGAGAGGAGGAAGAGAGACGAGGAGAAGAGAGGAGGAAGAGAGAGGACGAAGAGAGATGAGGAAGAGAGAGGAGGAAGAGAGAGGAAGAGGAGAGAGGAGGAGGAGAGAGGAGGAAGAGAGAGGAGGAAGAGTGAGGAGGATGAGAGTGGAACAGGAGAGAGGAGGAAAACAGAGGAGGAGGAGAGAGGAGGAGGAGAGAGGAGGAAGAGAGACAAGGAAGAGAGAGGAGGAAGAGTGAGGAGGAAGGGAGAGGAGAAACCTAGAGGAGGAAGAGAGAGGAGGAAGAGAGAGGAGGAAGACAGGGGAAGAAGAGAGAGGAATAGGAGAGAGGAGGAAGAGAGACGAGGAGAAGAGAGGAGGAAGAGAGAGGACGAAGAGAGATGAGGAAGAGAGAGGAAGAGGAGAGAGGAGGAGGAAAGAGTAGGATGAACAGAGAGGAGGAAGAGAGAGGAGGAAGAGAGAAGAGGAAGAGAGAGTAGGAGGAGATAGGAGGAGGAGAGAGGAGGAAGAGAGAAGAGAAGGAGAGAGGAGGAAGAGAGAGAAGGAAGGGGAGAGGAGGAAGAGAGAGGAGGAAGAGAGAGGAGGAAGAGAGAGGAAGAGGAGAGAGGAGGAAGAGAGAGGAGGAAGATAGTGGACGAAGAGAGAATAAGAGGATAGAGGAAGAGGAGAGAGGAAGAAGGGAGAAGGGGAATATAGAGGAAGAGGAGAGAGGAGGAGGAAAGTGTAGGATGAAGAGAGAGGAGGAAGAGAGAGGAGGAAGAGAGAGGAGGAAGATAGTGGACGAAGAGAGAATAAGAGGATAGAGGAAGAGGAGAGAGGAAGAAGGGAGAAGGGGAATATAGAGGAAGAGGAGAGAGGAGGAAGAGACAGGAGAAGAGAGAGGAGGAAGAGAGAAGAAGTGGAGAGAGGAGGAGAGAGGAGGAAGAGAGAGGAGGAAAAGAGAGGAGGAAGAGAGAGGAAGAGGAGAGAGGAGGAAGAGAGAGGAGGAAGAGAGAGAAGGAAGAGAGAGGAGGAAGATAGAGGAGGAAGAGAGACGAGGATGAGAGAGGAGCAAGAGAGATGAGGAAGAGAGAGGAGAGGAGAGAGGAGGAAGAGAGAGGTGGAGAAGAGAGGAGGAAGACAGAGGAGGAGGAGAGAGGAGGAGGAGAGAGGAGGAGGAGAGAGGAGGAAGAGAGAGGAGGAAGAGAGAGGAGGAAGGGAGAGGAGAAACCCAGAGGAGGAAGAGAGAGGAGGAAGACAGAGGAGGAAGAGAGAGGAAGAAGAGAGAGGAATAGGAGAGAGGAGGAAGAGAGACGAGGAAAAGAGAGGAGGAAGAGAGAGGACGAAGAGAGATGAGGAAGAGAAAGGAAGAGGAGAGAGGAGGAGGAGAGAGGAGGAAGAGAGTGGAGGAAGAGGAGAGAGGAAGAGGAAAGAGTAGGATGAAGAGAGAGGAGGAAGAGAGAGAAGGAAGGGAGAGGAGGAAGAGAGAGGAGGAAGAGAGAGGAGGAAGAGAGAGGTGGAAGAGAGAGGAAGAGGAGAGAGGAGGAGGAAAGAGTAGGATGAACAGAGAGGAGGAAGAGAGAGGAGGAAGAGAGAAGAGGAAGAGAGAGTAGGAGGAGATAGGAGGAGGAGAGAGGAGGAACAGAGAAGAGAAGGAGAGAGGAGGAAGAGAGAGAAGGAAGGGAGAGGAGAAGAGAGAGGAGGAAGAGAGAGGAGGAAGAGAGAGGAAGAGGAGAGAGGAGGAAGAGAGAGGAGGAGGAGATAGGAGGAGGAGAGAGGAGGAAGAGAGAGGAGGAAGAGAGAGGAGGAAGAGAGGGAAGGAAGGGAGAGGAGGAAGAGAGAGGAGGAAGAGAGAGCAGGAAGAGAGAGGAGGAAGATAGAGGACGAAGAGAGAATAGGAGGATAGAGGAAGAGGAGAGAGGAAGAAGGGAGAAGGGGAATATAGAGGAAGAGGAGAGAGGAGGAAGAGAGAGGAGGAAGAGAGAGGAAGTGGAGAGAAGAGGAAGAGAAAGGAGGAAGAGAAAGGAGGAAGAGAGAGGAAGAGGAGAGAGGAGGAATTGAGAGGAGGAAGAGAGAGGAGGAAGAGAGAGGAGGAAGAGGGAGGATGAGGAGAGAGGAGGAAGACAGAGGAGGAAGAGAGAGGAGGAAGAGGCAGGAAGAGGAGAGAGGAGGAAGAGAGAGGAGGAAGAGATAGGAGGAAGAGAGAGGAGGAATTGAGAGGAGGAAGAGAGAGGAGGAAGAGAGAGGAGGAAGAGAGAAGAAGAGGAGAGAGGAGGAATATTGTGTTGGAAGAGAGTGGAGGAAGAGAGAGGAGGAAGAGAGAGGAGGAAGAGAGAGGAAGAGGAGAGAGGAAGAAGAGAGAGGAAGAAGAGAGAGGAGGAGAAGAGAGGAGGAAGAGAGAGGAGGAAGAGAGAAGAAGAGGAGAGAGGAGGAAGATTGTGTTGGAAGAGAGTGGAGGAAGAGAGAGGAGGAAGAGAGAGGAGGAAGAGAGAGGAAGAGGAGAGAGGAAGAGGAGAGAGGAGGAAGAGAGAGGAGGAAGAGAGAGGAGGAAGATAGAGGAGGAAGAGAGAGGAAGAAGAGAGAGGAGGAAGAGAGAGGAGGAGAGTGAGGAGGAAGAGAGAGGAAGAGGAGAGAGGTGGAAGAGAGAGGAGGAAGAGAGAGGAAGAAGAGAGAGGAGGATGAGAGAGGCGTAAGAGAGAGGAAGAGGAGAGAGGAGGAGGAGAAATGAGGAAGAGAGAGGAGGAAGAGAGAGGAGGAAGAGAGAGGAGGAAGAGAGAGGAGGAAGAGAGAGGAAGAGGAGAGAGGAGGAAGAGAGAGGAGGAAGAGAGAGGAGGAAGAGAGAGGAGGATGAGAGAGGAGGAAGAGAGAGGAGGAGAGAGAAGAAGAGGAGAGAGTAGGAAGATTGTGTTGGAAGAGAGTGGAGGAAGAGAGAGTAGGAAGAGAGAGGAGGAAGAGAGAGGAAGAGGAGAGAGGAAGAGGAGAGAGGAGGAAGAGAGAGGAGGAAGATAGAGGAGGAAGAGAGAGGAAGAGGAGAGAGGAGGAGGAGAAATGAGGAAGAGAGAGGAGGAAGAGAGAGGAGGAAGAGAGAGGAGGAAGAGAGAGGAGGAAGAGAGAGATGGAAGAGAGAGGAGGAAGAGAGAGGAGGAAGATAGAGGGAGAGGAGAGAGGAGGAAGAGAGAGGAGGAAGAGAGAGGAGGAAGAGACAGGAAGAGCAGAGGGGAGGAAGAGAGAGGAGGAAGAGAGAGGAGGAAGAGAGAGGAGGAAGAGTGAGGAGGAAGAGAGAGGAAGAGGAGAGAGGTGGAAGAGAGAGGAGGAAGATAGAGGAAGAGGAGAGAGGAGGAGGAGAAATGAGGAAGAGAGAGGAGGAAGAGAGAGGAGGAAGAGAGAGGAGGAAGAGAGAGGAGGAAGAGAGAGATGGAAGAGAGAGGAGGAAGAGAGAGGAGGAAGAGAGAGGAAGAGGAGAGAGGAGGAAGAGAGAGGAGGAAGAGAGAGGAAGAGGAGAGAGGAAGAGGAGAGAGGAGGAAGAGAGAGGAGGAAGAGAGAGGAGGATGAGAGAGGAGGATGAGAGAGGAGGATGAGAGAGGAGAAAGATAGAGGAAGAGGAGTGTGGAGGAGGAGAGTGGAGGAAGAGAGAGGAGCAAGAGTGAGGAGGAAGAGAGATGAGGAGGATAGAGGAGGAAGAGAGAGGAGGAAGAGAGAGGAAGAGGAGAGAAGAGGAAGAGAGAGGAGGAAGAGAGAGGAGGAATTGAGAGGAGGAGAGAGAGGAGGAAGAGAGAGGAGGAAGAGAGAAGAAGAGGAGAGAGGAGGAAGATTGTGTTGGAAGAGAGTGGAGGGAAGAGAGAGGAGGAAGAGAGAGGAGGAAGAGAGAGGAAGAGGAGAGAGGAAGAGGACAGAGGAAGAAGAGGGACGAGGAGGAGAGAGGAGGAAGAGAGAGGAGGAAGAGAGAAGAAGAGGAGAGAGGAGGAAGATTGTGTTGGAAGATAGTGGAGGAAGAGAGAGGAGGATGAGAGAGGAGGAAGAGAGAGGAAGAGGAGAGAGGAAGAGGAGGGAGGAGGAAGAGAGAGGAGGAAGAGAGAGGAGGAAGATAGAGGAGGAAGAGAGAGGAAGAAGAGAGAGGAGGAAGAGAGAGGAGGAAGAGTGAGGAGGAAGAGAGAGGAAGAGGAGAGAGGAGGAAGAGAGAGGAGGAAGAGAGAGGAGGAAGAGAGAGGAGGAAGAGAGAGGAAGAGGAGAGAGGACGATGAGAGAGGAGGAAGAGAGACAAGGATGAGAGAGGAGGAAGAGAGAGGAGGAAGAGAGAGGAGGATGAGAGAGGAGGATGAGAGAGGAGGAAGAGAGAGGAAGAGGAGAGAGGAAGAGGAGAGAGGAGGAATAGAGAGATGGAACAGAGAGGAGAAAGAGAGAGGAAGAGGAGAGAGGAGGAAGAGAGAGGAGGTAGAGAGAGGAGGATGAGAGAGGAGGAGAGAGAGGAGGATGAGAGAGGAGGATGAGAGAGGAGGAAGATAGAGGAAGAAGAGTGTGGAGGAGGAGAGAGGAGGAAGAGAGAGGAGCAAGAGTGAGGAGGAAGAGAGATGAGGAGTATAGAGGAGGAAGAGAGAGGAGGAAGAGAGAGGAAGAGGAGAGAAGAGGAAGAGAAAGGAGGAAGAGAGAGGAGGAAGAGAGAGGACGAGGAGAGAGGAGGAATTGAGAGGAGGAAGAGAGAGGAGGAAGAGAGAGGAAGAGGAGAGAGGAGGAAGAGAGAGGAGGAAGAGAGAGGAGGAAGAGACAGGAAGAGGAGAGAGGAGGAAGAGAGAGGAGGAAGAGAGAGGAGGAAGGGCGAGGAGGAAGAGAGAGGAGGAAGAGAGAGGAGGAAGAGAGAGGAGGAAGAGACAGGAAGAGGTAGAGAGGAGGAAGAGAGAGGAAGAGGAGAGAGGAGGAAGAGAGAGGAGGAAGAGAGAGGAGGAAGAGAGAGGAGGATGAGAGAGGAGTATGAGAGTGGAGGAAGAGAGAGGAAGAGGAGAGAGGAATAAAAGACAGGAAGAGGAGAGAGGAGGAAGAGAGAGGAGGAAGAGAGAGGAAGAGGATAGAGGAAGAGGAGAGAGGAGGAATAGAGAGGAGGAAGAGAGAGTAAGAGGATAGTGGAAGAGGAGAGAGGAGGAATAGAGAGGTGGAAGAGAGAGGAGAAAGAGTGAGGAAGAGGAGTGAGGAGGAAGAGAGAGGAGGAAGAGAGAGGAGGATGAGAGAGGAGGAAGAGAAAGGAGATGAGAGAGGAGGAGGAGAGAGGAGGAAGATAGAGGAAGAGGAGTGTGGAGGAGGAGAGAGGAGGAAGGAGAGAGGAGCAAGAGTGAGGAGGAAGAGAGATGAGGAGGATAGAGGAGGAAGAGAGAGGAGGAAGAGAGAGGAAGAGGAGAGAAGAGGAAGAGAAAGGAGGAAGAGAGAGGAGGAAGAGAGAGGAAGAGGAGAGAGGAGGAATTGAGAGGAGGAAGAGAGAGGAGTAAGAGAGAGGAGGAAGAGAGAGGAAGAGGAGAGAGGAGGAAGAGAGAGGAGGAAGAGAGAGGAGGATGAGAGAGGAGGATGAGAGAGGAAGAAGAGAGAGGAAGAGGAGACAGGAATAAGTGACAGGAAGAGGAGAGAGGAGGAAGAGAGAGGAGGAAGAGAGAGGAAGAGGATAGAGGAAGAGGAGAGAGGAGGAATAGAGAGGAGGAAGAGAGAGGAAGAGGATAGAGGAAGAGGAGAGAGGAGGAAGAGAGAGGAGGAAGAGAGAGGAGGAAGAGAGAGGAAGAGGAGAGAGGAGGAAGAGAGAGGAGGAAGAGAGAGGAGGAAGAGACAGGAAGATGAGAGAGGAGGAAGAGAGAGGAGGAAGAGATAGGAGGAAGAGAGAGGAGGAAGGGAGAGGAGGAAGAGAGAGGAGGAAGAGAGAGGAGGAAGAGAGAGGAGAGGAGAGAGGAGAATTGAGAGGAGGAAGAGAGAGGAGGAAGAGAGAGGAGGAAGAGAGAAGAAGAGAGAGAGGAAGAAGAGAGAGGAAGAAGAGAGAGGAGGAGAAGAGAGGAGGAAGAGAGAGGAGGAAGAGAGAAGAAGAGGAGAGAGGAGGAAGATTGTGTTGGAAGAGAGTGGAGGAAGAGAGAGGAGGAAGAGAGAGGAGGAAGAGAGAGGAAGAGGAGAGAGGAAGAGGAGAGAGGAGGAAGAGAGAGGAGGAAGAGAGAGGAGGAAGATAGAGGAGGAAGAGAGAGGAAGAAGAGAGAGGAGGAAGAGAGAGGAGGAAGAGTGAGGAGGAAGAGAGAGGAAGAGGAGAGAGGTGGAAGAGAGAGGAGGAAGAGAGAGGAAGAAGAGAGAGGAGGATGAGAGAGGCGTAAGAGAGAGGAAGAGGAGAGAGGAGGAGGAGAAATGAGGAAGAGAGAGGAGGAAGAGAGAGGAGGAAGAGAGAGGAGGAAGAGAGAGGAGGAAGAGAGAGGAGGAAGAGAGAGGAAGAGGAGAGAGGAGGAAGAGAGAGGAGGAAGAGAGAGGAGGATGAGAGAGGAGGATGAGAGAGGAAGAAGAGAGAGGAAGAGGAGAGAGGAATAAGAGACAGGAAGAGGAGAGAGGAGGTAGATAGAGGAGGAAGAGAGAGGAAGAGGATAGAGGTAGAGGAGAGAGGAGGAATAGAGAGGAGGAAGAGAGAGGAGGATGAGAGAGGAGGAAGAGAGAGGAGGATGAGAGAGGAGGATGAGAGAGGAGGAAGATAGAGGAAGAGGAGTGTGGAGGAGGAGAGAGGAGGAAGAGAGAGGAGCAAGAGTGAGGAGGAAGAGAGATGAGGAGGATAGAGGAGGAAGAGAGAGGAGCAAGAGAGAGGAAGAAGAGAGAAGAGGAAGAGAAAGGAGGAAGAGAGAGGAGGAAGAGAGAGGAAGAGGAGAGAGGAGGAATTGACAGGAGGAAGAGAGAGGAGTAAGAGAGAGGAGGAAGAGAGAGGAGGAAGAGAGAGACGGAAGAGAGAGGAAGAGGAGAGAGGAGGAAGAGAGAGGAGGAAGAGATAGGAGGAAGAGAGAGGAGGAAGGGAGAGGAGGAAGAGAGAGGAGGAAGAGAGAGGAGGAAGAGAGAGGAGGAAGAGAGAGGAAGAGGAGAGAGGAGGAATTGAGAGGAGAAGAGAGAGGAGGAAGAGCGAGGAGGAAGAGAGAAGAAGAGGAGAGAGGAGGAAGATTGTGTTGGAAGAGAGTGGAGGAAGAGAGAGGAGGAAGAGAGAGGAGGAAGAGAGAGGAAGAGGAGAGAGGAAGAAGAGAGAGGAAGAAGAGAGAGGAGGAAGATAGAGGAGGAAGAGAGAGGAAGAAGAGAGAGGAGGAAGAGAGAGGAGGAAGAGTGAGGAGGAAGAGAGAGGCGTAAGAGAGAGGAAGAGGAGAGAGGAGGAGGAGAAATGAGGAAGAGAGAGGAGGATGAGAGAGGAGGAAGAGAGAGGAGGAAGAGAGAGGTGGAAGAGAGAGGAGGAAGAGAGAGGAAGATGAGAGAGGAGGATGAGAGAGGCGTAAGAGAGAGGAAGAGAGAGAGGAGGAGGAGAAATGAGGAAGAGAGAGGAGGAAGAGAGAGGAGGAAGAGAGAGGAGGAAGAGAGAGGAGGAAGAGAGAGGAGGAAGAGAGAGGAGGAAGAGAGAGGAAGAGGAGAGAGGAGGAAGAGAGAGGAGGAAGAGAGAGGAGGATGAGAGAGGAGGATGAGAGAGGAAGAAGAGAGAGGAAGAGGAGAGAGGAATAAGAGACAGGAAGAGGAGAGAGGAGGTAGATAGAGGAGGAAGAGAGAGGAAGAGGATAGAGGTAGAGGAGAGAGGAGGAATAGAGAGGAGGAAGAGAGAGGAGGATGAGAGAGGAGGAAGAGAGAGGAGGATGAGAGAGGAGGATGAGAGAGGAGGAAGATAGAGGAAGAGGAGTGTGGAGGAGGAGAGAGGAGGAAGAGAGAGGAGCAAGAGTGAGGAGGAAGAGAGATGAGGAGGATAGAGGAGGAAGAGAGAGGAGCAAGAGAGAGGAAGAAGAGAGAAGAGGAAGAGAAAGGAGGAAGAGAGAGGAGGAAGAGAGAGGAAGAGGAGAGAGGAGGAATTGACAGGAGGAAGAGAGAGGAGTAAGAGAGAGGAGTAAGAGAGAGGAGGAAGAGAGAGACGGAAGAGAGAGGAAGAGGAGAGAGGAGGAAGAGAGAGGAGGAAGAGATAGGAGGAAGAGAGAGGAGGAAGGGAGAGGAGGAAGAGAGAGGAGGAAGAGAGAGGAGGAAGAGAGAGGAGGAAGAGAGAGGAAGAGGAGAGAGGAGGAATTGAGAGGAGGAAGAGAGAGGAGGAAGAGCGAGGAGGAAGAGAGAAGAAGAGGAGAGAGGAGGAAGATTGTGTTGGAAGAGAGTGGAGGAAGAGAGAGGAGGAAGAGAGAGGAGGAAGAGAGAGGAAGAGGAGAGAGGAAGAAGAGAGAGGAAGAAGAGAGAGGAGGAAGATAGAGGAGGAAGAGAGAGGAAGAAGAGAGAGGAGGAAGAGAGAGGAGGAAGAGTGAGGAGGAAGAGAGAGGCGTAAGAGAGAGGAAGAGGAGAGAGGAGGAGGAGAAATGAGGAAGAGAGAGGAGGATGAGAGAGGAGGAAGAGAGAGGAGGAAGAGAGAGGTGGAAGAGAGAGGAGGAAGAGAGAGGAAGATGAGAGAGGAGGATGAGAGAGGCGTAAGAGAGAGGAAGAGGAGAGAGGAGGAGGAGAAATGAGGAAGAGAGAGGAGGAAGAGAGAGGAGGAAGAGAGAGGAGGAAGAGAGAGGAGGAAGAGAGAGGAGGAAGAGAGAGACGGAAGAGAGAGGAAGAAGAGAGAGGAGGAAGAGAGAGGAAGAGGAGAGAGGAGGAAGAGAGAGGAGGAAGAGAGAGGAGGAAGAGACAGGAAGAGGAGGGAGGAGGAAGAGAGAGGAGGAAGAGAGAGGAGAAAGAGAGAGGAGGAAGAGAGAGGAGGAAGAGAGAGGAAGAGGAGAGAGGAAGACGAGAGAGGAGGAAGAGAGAGGAGGAAGAGATAGGAGGAAGATAGAGGAGGAAGAGAGAGGAAGAAGAGAGAGGAGGAAGAGAGAGGAGGAAGAGTGAGGAGGAAGAGAGAGGAAGAGGAGAGAGGAGGAAGAGAGAGGAAGAGGAGAGAGGAGGATGAGAGAGGAGGAAGATAGAGGAGGAAGAGAGAGGAAGAAGAGAGAGGAGGAAGAGAGAGGAGGAAGAGAGAGGAGGAGGAGAGAGGAGGAAGAGAGAGGAGGAAGAGAGAAGAAGAGGAGAGAGGAGGAAGATTGTGTTGGAAGAGAGTGGAGGAAGAGACAGGAGGAAGAGAGAGGAGGAAGAAAGAGGAAGAGGAGAGAGGAAGAGGAGAGAGGAGGAAGAGAGAGGAGGAAGAGAGAGGAGGAAGATAGAGGAGGAAGAGAGAGGAAGAAGAGAGAGGAGGAAGAGAGAGGAGGAAGAGTGAGGAGGAAGAGAGAGGTAGAGCAGAGAGGAGGAAGAGAGAGGAGGAAGAGAGAGGAGGAAGAAAGAGGAAAAGGAGAGAGGAGGAAGAGAGAGGAGGAAGAGATAGGAGGAAGAGAGAGGAGGAAGGGAGAGGAGGAAGAGAGAGGAGGAAGAGAGAGGAGGAAGAGAGAGGAAGAAGAGAGAGGAGGAAGAGAGAGGAAGAGGAGAGAGGAGGAAGAGAGAGGAGGAAGAGAGAGGAGGAAGAGACAGGAAGAGGAGGGAGGAGGAAGAGAGAGGAGGAAGAGAGAGGAGGAAGAGAGAGGAGGAAGAGAGAGGAGGAAGAGAGAGGAAGAGGAGAGAGGAAGACGAGAGAGGAGGAAGAGAGAGGAGGAAGAGAGAGGAGGAAGATAGAGGAGGAAGAGAGAGGAAGAAGAGAGAGGAGGAAGAGAGAGGAGGAAGAGTGAGGAGGTGAGGAGGAAGAGAGAGGAAGAGGAGAGAGGAGGATGAGAGAGGAGGAAGATAGAGGAGGAAGAGAGAGGAAGAAGAGAGAGGAGGAAGAGAGAGGAGGAAGAGAGAGGAGGAGGAGAGAGGAGGAAGAGAGAGGAGGAAGAGAGAAGAAGAGGAGAGAGGAGGAAGATTGTGTTGGAATAGAGTGGAGGAAGAGAGAGGAGGAAGAGAGAGGAGGAAGAGAGAGGAAGAGCAGAGAGGAGGAAGAGAGAGGAGGAAGAGAGAGGAGGAAGAAAGAGGAAAAGGAGAGAGGAGGAAGAGAGAGGAGGAAGAGATAGGAGGAAGAGAGAGGAGGAAGGGAGAGGAGGAAGAGAGAGAAGGAAGAGAGAGGAGGAAGAGAGAGGAGGAAGAGAGAGGAAGAGGAGAGAGGAGGAATTGAGAGGAGGAAGAGAGAGGAGGAAGAGCGAGGAGGAAGAGAGAAGAAGAAGAGAGGAGGAAGATTGTGTTGGAAGAGAGTGGAGGAAGAGAGAGGAGGAAGAGAGAGGAGGAAGAGAGAGGAAGAGGAGAGAGGAAGAAGAGAGAGGAAGAAGAGAGAGGAGGAGAAGAGAGGAGGAAGAGAGAGGAGGAAGAGAGAAGAAGAGGAGAGAGGAGGAAGATTGTGTTGGAAGAGAGTGGAGGAAGAGAGAGGAAGAGGAGAGAGGAAGAGGAGAGAGGAGGAAGAGAGAGGAGGAAGAGAGAGGAGGAAGATAGAGGAGGAAGAGAGAGAAGAAGAGAGAGGAGAAGAGAGAGGAGGAAGAGTGAGGAGGAAGAGAGAGGAAGAGGAGAGAGGTGGAAGAGAGAGGAGGAAGAGAGAGGAAGAAGAGAGAGGAGGATGAGAGAGGAGGAAGAGAGAGGAGGAAGAGAGAGGAAGAGGAGAAATGAGGAAGAGAGAGGAGGAAGAGAGAGGAGGAAGAGAGGAGGAAGAGAGAGGAGGAAGAGAGAGACGGAAGAGAGAGACGGAAGAGAGAGGAAGAAGAGAGAGGAGGAAGAGAGAGGAAGAGGAGAGAGGAGGAAGAGAGAGGAGGAAGAGAGAGGAGGAAGAGACAGGAAGAGGAGGGAGGAGGAAGAGAGAGGAGGAAGAGAGAGGAGGAAGAGAGAAGAATAGGAGAGAGGAGGAAGATTGTGTTGGAAGAGAGTGGAGGAAGAGAGAGGAGGAAGAGAGAGGAGGAAGAGAGAGGAAGAGGAGAGAGGAAGACGAGAGAGGAGGAAGAGAGAGGAGGAAGAGAGAGGAGGAAGATAGAGGAGAAGAGAGAGGAAGAAGAGAGAGGAGGAAGAGAGAGGAGGAAGAGTGAGGAGGAAGAGAGAGGAAGAAGAGAGAGGAGGAAGAGAGAGGAAGAGGAGAGAGGAGGAAGAGAGAATAGGAAGATAGAGGAGGAAGAGAGAGGAAGAAGAGAGAGGAGGAAGAGAGAGGAGGAAGAGTGAGGTGGAAGAGAGAGGAAGAGGAGAGAGGTGGAAGAGAGAGGAGGAAGAGAGAGGAAGAAGAGAGAGGAGGAGGAGAAATGAGGAAGAGAGAGGAGGAAGAGAGAGGAGGAAGAGAGAGGAAGAGGAGAGAGGAGGAAGAGAGAGGAGGAAGAGAGAGGAGGAAGAGAGAAGAAGAGGAGAGAGGAGGAAGATTGTGTTGGAAGAGTGTGGACGAAGAGAGTGTAGGAAGAGAGAGGAGGAAGAGAGAGGAAGAGGAGAGAGGAAGAGGAGAGAGGAGGAAGAGAGAGGAGGAAGAGAGAGGAGGAAGATAGAGGAGGAAGAGAGAGGAAGAAGAGAGAGGAGGAAGAGAGAGGAGGATGAGAGAGGCGGAAGAGAGAGGAAGAGGAGAGAGGAGGAGGAGAAATGAGGAAGAGAGAGGAGGAAGAGAGAGGAGGAAGAGAGAGGAGGAAGAGAGAGAGGAAGAGAGAGGAGGAAGAGAGAGATGGAAGAGAGAGGAGGAAGAGAGAGGAGGAAGAGAGAGGAAGAGGAGAGAGGAGGAAGAGAGAGGAGGAAGAGAGAGGAGGAAGAGACAGGAAGAGCAGAGGGGAGGAAGAGAGAGGAGGAAGAGAGAGGAGGAAGAGAGAGGAGGAAGAGAGAGGAAGAGGAGAGAGGAGGATGAGAGAGGAGGAGAGAGACAAGGATGAGAGAGGAGGAAGAGAGAGGAGGAAGAGAGAGGAAAAAGTGAGAGGAGGAAGAGAGAGGAGGAAGAGAGAGGAGGAAGATAGAGATTGAGAGTTGGAGGAGGAGAGAGGAGGAAGACAGAGGAGCAAGAGTGAGGAGGAAGAGAGATGAGGAGGATAGAGGAGGAAGAGAGAGGAGGAAGAGAGAGGAAGAGGAGAGAAGAGGAAGAGAGAGGAGGAAGAGAGAGGAGGAAGAGAGAGGAAGAGGAGAGACGAAGATGAGAGAGGGAGGAAGAGAGAGGAGGAAGGGAGAGGAGGAAGAGAGAGGAGGAAGAGAGACGAGGATGAGAGAGGAGGAAGAGAGAGGAAGAGGATAGAGGAAGAGGAGAGAGGAGGAATAGAGAGGTGGAAGAGAGAGGAGAATGAGAGATGAAGAGGAGAGAGGAGGAAGAGAGAGGAAGAGGAGAAAGGAGAAAGAGAGAGGAGGAAGAAAGTGTAAAAGGAGAGAGGAGGAAGAGAGAGGAGGAAGAGAGAGGAGGAAGAGAGAGGAAGAAGAGAGAGGAGGAAGAGAGAGGAGGAAGAGTGAGGAGGAAGAGAGAGGAAGAGCAGAGAGGAGGAAGAGAGAGGAGGAAGAGAGTGGAGGAAGAGAGAGGAGGAAGAGAGATGAAGAGGAGAGAGGAGTAAGAGAGAGAAAGAGGAGAAAGGAGAAAGAGAGAGGAGGAAGAAGAGTAAAAGGAGAGAGGAGGAAGAGAGAGGAGGAAGAGAGAGGAAGAGAAAGAGGAGGAAGAGAGAGGAGAAACAGAGAGGAGGAGGAGACAGTAGGAAGAGAGAGGAGAAAGAGAGAGGAAGAGGAGAGAGGAATAAGAGACAGGAAGAGGAGAGAGGAGGAAGACAGAGGAGGAAGAGAGAGGAAGATGATAGAGGAAGAGGAGAGAGGAGGAATAGAGAGGATGAAGAGAGAGGATGAGGATAGAGGAAGAGGAGAGAGGAGGAATAGAGAGGTGGAAGAGAGAGGAGAAAGAGAGAGGAAGAGGAGAGAGGAGGAAGAGAGAGGAGAGAGAGAGGAGGATGAGAGAGGAGGAAGAGAGAGGAGGATGAGAGAGGAGGATGAGAGAGGAGGAAGATAGAGGAAGAGGAGTGTGGAGGAGGAGAGAGGAGGAAGAGAGAGGAGCAAGAGTGAGGAGGAAGAGAGATGAGGAGGATAGAGTAGGAGAGAGAGGAGCAAGAGAGAGGAAGAGGAGAGAAGAGGAAGAGAGAGGAGGAAGAGAAAGGAGGAAGAGAGAGGAAGAGGAGAGAGGAGGAATTGAGAGCAGGAAGAGAGAGGAGGAAGAGAGAGGAGGAAGAGAGAGGAAGAGGAGAGAGGAGGAAGAGAGAGGAGGAAGAGAGAGGAGGAAGAGGCAGGAAGAGGAGAGAGGAGGAAGAGAGAGGAGGAAGAGATAGGAGGAAGAGAGAGGAGGAATTGAGAGGAGGAAGAGAGAGGAGGAAGAGAGAGGAGGAAGAGAGAAGAAGAGGAGAGAGGAGGAATATTGTGTTGGAAGAGAGTGGAGGAAGAGAGAGCAGAAGAGAGAGGAAGAGGAGAGAGGAAGAAGAGAGAGGAAGAAGAGAGAGGAGGAAGAAGAGAGGAGGAAGAGAGAGGAGGAAGAGAGAAGAAGAGGAGAGAGGAGGAAGATTGTGTTGGAGAGAGTGAAGGAAGAGAGAGAGGAAGAGAGAGGAGGAAGAGAGAGGAAGAGGAGAGAGGAAGAGGAGAGAGGAGGAAGAGAGAGGAGGAAGAGAGGAGGAAGATAGAGGAGGAAGAGAGAGGAAGAAGAGAGAGGAAGAAGAGAGAGGAGGAAGAGTGAGGAGGAAGAGAGAGGAAGAGGAGAGAGGTGGAAGAGAGAGGAGGAAGAGAGAGGAAGAAGAGAGAGGAGGATGAGAGAGGCGTAAGAGAGAGGAAGAGGAGAGAGGAGGAGGAGAAATGAGGATGAGAGAGAGAGGAGAGAGAGAGGAGGAAGAGAGAGGAGGAAGAGAGAGGAGGAAGAGAGAGGAAGAGAGAGAGGAGGAAGAGAGAGGAGGAAGAGACAGGAAGAGGAGAGAGGAGGAAGAGAGAGGAGAAGAGAGAGGAGGAGAGAAGAAGAGGAGAGAGTAGGAGATTGTGTTGGAAGAGAGTGGAGGAAGAGAGAGTAGGAAGAGAGAGGAGGAAGAGAGAGGAAGAGGAGAGAGGAAGAGGAGGTGAGAGGAGAAGAGAGAGGAGGAAGATAGAGGAGGAAGAGAGAGGAAGAGGAGAGAGGAGGAGGAGAAATGAGGAAGAGAGAGGAGGAAGAGAGAGGAGGAAGAGAGAGGAGGAAGAGAGAGGAGGAAGAGAGAGATGGAAGAGAGATGAGGAAGAGAGAGGAGGAAGATAGAGGAAGAGGAGAGAGGAGGAAGAGAGAGGAGGAAGAGAGAGGAGGAAGAGACAGGAAGAGCAAGAGGGAGGAAGAGAGAGGAGGAAGAGAGAGGAGGAAGAGAGAGGAGGAAGAGTGAGGAGGAAGAGAGAGGAAGAGGAGAGAGGTGGAAGAGAGAGGAGGAAGATAGAGGAAGAGGAGAGAGAGGAGGAGAAATGAGGAAGAGAGAGGAGGAAGAGAGAGGAGGAAGAGAGAGGAGAGAGAGAGGAGGAAGAGAGAGATGGAAGAGAGAGGAGGAAGAGAGAGGAGGAAGAGAGAGGAAGAGGAGAGAGGAGGAAGAGAGAGGAGGAAGAGAGAGGTGGAAGAGAGAGGAGAAAGAGAGAGGAAGAGGAGAGAGGAGGAAGAGAGAGGAGGAAGAGAGAGGAGAATGAGAGAGGAGGATGAGAGAGGAGGATGAGAGAGGAGAAAGATAGAGGAAGAGGAGTGTGGAGGAGGAGAGAGGAGGAAGAGAGAGGAGCAGAGTTGGAGAGAGAGATGAGGAGGATGAGGAGGAAGAGAGAGGAGGAGAGAGAGGAGGAAGATAGAGGAGGAAGATAGAGGAGGAAGAGAGAGGAAGAGAGAGAGGAGGAAGAGAGAGGAGGAAGAGTGAGGAGGAAGAGAGAGGAAGAGCAGAGAGGAGGAAGAGAGAGGAGGAAGAGAGTGGAGGAAGAGAGAGGAGGAAGAGAGATGAAGAGGAGAGAGGAGTAAGAGAGAGAAAGAGGAGAAAGGAGAAAGAGAGAGGAGGAAGAAAGAGTATAAGGAGAGAGGAGGAAGAGAGAGGAGGAAGAGAGAGGAAGAGAAAGAGGAGGAAGAGAGAGGAGAAACAGAGAGGAGGAGGAGACAGTAGGAAGAGAGAGGAGAAAGAGAGAGGAAGAGGAGAGAGGAATAAGAGACAGGAAGAGGAGAGAGGAGGAAGACAGAGGAGGAAGAGAGAGGAAGAGGATAGAGGAAGAGGAGAGAGGAGGAATAGAGAGGTGGAAGAGAGAGGAGAAAGAGAGAGGAAGAGGAGAGAGGAGGAAGAGAGAGGAGGAAGAGAGAGGAGGATGAGAGAGGAGGAAGAGAGAGGAGGATGAGAGAGGAGGATGAGAGAGGAGGAAGAGAGAGGAAGAGGAGTGTGGAGGAGGAGAGAGGAGGAAGAGAGAGGAGCAAGAGTGAGGAGGAAGAGAGATGAGGAGGATAGAGTAGGAAGAGAGAGGAGAAAGAGAGAGGAAGAGGAGAGAAGAGGAAGAGAAAGGAGGAAGAGAAAGGAGGAAGAGAGAGGAAGAGGAGAGAGGAGAAATTGAGAGGAGGAAGAGAGAGGAGGAAGAGAGAGGAAGAGGAGAGAGGAGGAAGAGAGAGGAGGAAGAGAGAGGAGGAAGAGGCAGGAAGAGGAGAGAGGAGGAAGAGAGAGGAGGAAGAGATAGGAGGAAGAGAGAGGAGGAATTGAGAGGAGGAAGAGAGAGGAGGAAGAGAGAGGAGGAAGAGAGAAGAAGAGGAGAGAGGAGGAATATTGTGTTGGAAGAGAGAGGAGGAAGAGAGAGGAGGAAGAGAGAGGAGGACGAGAGAGGAAGAGGAGAGAGGAAGAAGAGAGAGGAAGAAGAGAGAGGAGGAGAAGAGAGGAGGAAGAGAGAGGAGGAAGAGAGAAGAAGAGGAGAGAGGAGGAAGATTGTGTTGGAAGAGAGTGGAGGAAGAGAGAGGAGGAAGGGAGAGGAGGAAGAGAGAGGAAGAGGATAGAGGAAGAGGAGAGAGGAGGAAGAGAGAGGAGGAAGAGAGAGGAGGAAGATAGAGGAGGAAGAGAGAGGAAGAAGAGAGAGGAGGAAGAGAGAGGAGGAAGAGTGAGGAGGAAGAGAGAGGAAGAGGAGAGAGGTGGAAGAGAGAGGAGGAAGAGAGAGGAAGAAGAGAGAGGAGGATGAGAGAGGCGTAAGAGAGAGGAAGAGGAGAGAGGAGGAGGAGAAATGAGGAAGAGAGAGGAGGAAGAGAGAGGAGGAAGATAGAGGAGGAAGAGAGAGGAGGAAGAGAGAGGAAGAGGAGAGAGGAGGAAGAGAGAGGAGGAAGAGAGAGGAGGAAGAGACAGGAAGAGGAGAGAGGAGGAAGAGAGAGGAGGAAGAGAGAAGAAGAGGAGAGAGTAGGAAGATTGTGTTGGAAGAGAGTGGAGGAAGAGAGAGTAGGAAGAGAGAGGAGGAAGAGAGAGGAAGAGGAGAGAGGAAGAGGAGAGAGGAGGAAGAGAGAGGAGGAAGATAGAGGAGGAAGAGAGAGGAAGAGGAGAGAGGAGGAGGAGAAATGAGGAAGAGAGAGGAGGAAGAGAGAGATGGAAGAGAGAGGAGGAAGAGAGAGGAGGAAGATAGAGGAAGAGGAGAGAGGAGGAAGAGAGAGGAGGAAGATAGAGGAAGAGGAGAGAGGAGGAGGAGAAATGAGGAAGAGAGAGGAGGAAGCGAGAGGAGGAAGAGAGAGGAGGAAGAGAGAGGAGGAAGAGAGAGATGGAAGAGAGAGGAGGAAGAGAGAGGAGGAAGAGAGAGGAAGAGGAGAGAGGAAGAGGAGAGAGGAGGAATAGAGAGGTGGAAGAGAGAGGAGAAAGAGAGAGGAAGAGGAGAGAGGAGGAAGAGAGAGGAGGAAGAGAGAAGAGGAAGAGAGAGGAAGAAGGGAAAGGAGGAAGAGAGAGGAGGAAGAGAGAGGAGGAAGAGAGGAGGAAGAGAGAGGAAGAGGAGAGAGGAGGAATTGAGAGGAGGAAGAGAGAGGAGGAAGAGAGAGGAGGAAGAGAGAAGAAGAGGAGAGAGGAGGAAGATTGTGTTGGAAGGGAGTGGAGGACGAGAGAGGAGGAAGAGAGAGGAGGAAGAGAGAGGAAGAGGAGAGAAGAAGAGGACAGAGGAAGAAGAGAGACGAGGAGGAGAGAGGAGGAAGAGAGAGGAGGAAGAGAGAAGAAGAGGAGAGAGGAGGAAGATTGTGTTGGAAGAGAGTGGAGGAAGAGAGAGGAGGATGAGAGAGGAGGAAGAGAGAGGAAGAGGAGAGAGGAAGAGGAGGGAGGAGGAAGAGAGAGGAGGAAGAGAGAGGAGGAAGATAGAGGAGGAAGAGAGAGGAAGAAGAGAGAGGAGGAAGAGAGAGGAGGAAGAGTGAGGAGGAAGAGAGAGGAAGAGGAGAGAGGAGAAAGAGAGAGGAGGAAGAGAGAGGAGGAAGAGAGAGGAGGAAGAGAGAGGAAGAGGAGAGAGGACGATGAGAGAGGAGGAAGAGAGACAAGGATGAGAGAGGAGGAAGAGAGAGGAGGAAGAGAGAGGAAAAAGAGAGAGGAGGAAGAGAGAGGAGGAAGAGAGAGGAGGAAGATAGAGGAAGAGGAGTTTGGAGGAGGAGAGAGGACGAAGAGAGAGGAGCAAGAGTGAGGAGGAAGAGAGATGAGGTGGATAGAGGAGGAAGAGAGAGGAGGAAGAGAGAGGAAGAGGAGAGAAGAGGAAGAGAGAGGAGGAAGATAGAGGAGGAAGAGAGAGGAAGAGGAGAGAGGAGGAACTGAGAGGAGGAAGAGAGAGGAGGAAGAGAGAGGAGGAAGAGAGACGAAGATGAGAGAGGAGGAAGAGAGAGTAGGAAGAGAGAGGAAGAGGAGAGAGGAGGAAGAGAGAGGAGGAAGAGAGACGAGGATGAGAGAGGAGGAAGAGAGAGGAGGAAGAGAGAGGAGGAAGAGTGAAGAGGAAGAGAGAGGAAGAGGAGAGAGGAAGATGAGAGAGGAGGAAGAGACAGGAAGAGGATAGAGGAAGAGGAGAGAGGAGGAAGAGAGAGGAAGAGTAGAGAGGAGGAAGAGAGAGGAGGAAGAGAGAGGAGGATGAGAGAGGAGGATGAGAGAGGAGGAAGAGAGAGGAAGAGGAGAGAGGAGAGAGAGAGAGGAGGAAGAGAGAGGAAGAGGATAGAGGAAGAGGAGAGAGCAGGAAGGAGAGGTGGAAGAGAGAGGAGGAAGTGAGAGGAAGAAGAGAGAGGAGGAAGAGAGAGGAGGAAGAGGGAGGAAGAGGAGAGAGGAGAGGAGAATTGAGGAAGAGAGAGGAGGATGAGAGAGGAGGAAGAGAGAGGAAGAGGAGGGAGGAGGAAGAGAGAGGAGGAAGAGAGAGGAGGATGAGAGAGGAGGATGAGAGAGGCGGAAGATAGAGGAAGAGGAGTGTGGAGGAGGAGAGAGGAGGAAGAGAGAGGAGGAAGAGTGAGGAGGAAGAGAGATGAGGAGGATAGAGGAGGAAGAGAGAGGAGGAATATAGAGGAAAAAGAGAGAGGAGGAAGAGAGAGGAGGAGGAGAGAGGAGGAAGAGAGAGGAGGAAGAGAGAGGAGGAAGAGAGAGGAGGAAGGTAGAGGAAGAGGAGAGAGGAGGAAGAGAGAGGATGATGAGAGAGGAAGAGGAGAGAGGAGGAATTGAGAGGAGGAAGAGAGAGGAGGAAGAGAGAGGAGGAAGAGAGAAGAAGAGGAGAGAGGAAGAGGAGAGAGGAGGAAGAGAGAGGAGGAAGAGAGAGGAGCAAGAGTGAGTAGGAAGAGAGATGAGGAGGATAGAGGAGGAAGAGAGAGGAAGAAGGGAGAGGAGGAAGAGAGAGGAAGAAGAGAGATGAGGAGGATAGAGGAGGAAGAGAGAGGAGGAAGAGAGAGGACGAAGAGAGACGAGGATGAGAGAGGAACAAGAGTGAGGAGGAAGAGAGAGGAAGAGGAGAGAGGAGGAAGAGAGAGGAGGAAGAGAGAGGAGGAAGAGAGAGGAGGAAGAGAGAGGAGGATGAGAGAGGAGGATGAGAGAGGAGGAAGATAGAGGAAGAGGAGTGTGGAGGAGGAGAGAGGAGGAAGAGAGAGGATCAAGAGTGAGGAGGAAGACAGATGAGGAGGATAGAGGAGGAAGAGAGAGGAGGAAGAGAGAGGAAGAGGAGAGAGGAGGAAGAGAGAGGAGGAAGAGAGAGGAGGAAGAGAGAGGAGGAAGAGAGAGGAGGAAGAGAGAGGAGGAAGAGAGAGGAAGAGGAGAGAGGAGGATGAGAGAGGAGGAAGAGAGACGAGGATGAGAGAGGAGGAAGAGAGAGAGGAAGATAGAGGAAAAAGAGAGAGGAGATAGAGAGATGAGGAAGAGAGAGGAGGAAGAGAGATGAGAGGAGAGAGGAGGAAGAGAGAGGAGGAAGAGAGAGGAGGAAGAGAGAAGAGGAAGAGAGAGGAGTAAGAGAGAGGAGGAAGAGAGAGAAGGAAGTGAGAGGAAGAGGAGAGAGGAGGAAGAAAGAAAGGGAAGAGAGAGGAGGAAGAGAGAGGACGAAGAGAGAGGAGGAAGAGAGAGGAGGAAGAGACAGGTAGAGGAGAGAGAAGTAAGAGGGGGGGGGAAGAGAGAGGAGGAAGAAAGAGGCGGAATTGAGA
>JASWHU010000699.1:0-33001 GCA_030819815.1 Strix occidentalis | reverse complement strand
AGAGCCCCACATTTTATGTTGCCCTGGAGAGCTTGCAGAGCACTGGGGAAAGGCAGGCAGAGAATTCCCTGCTAGCACCTTCTCTGTGCCTGGGAAGCACAAGTGTTCACATTGCTTCGCAGAATCGCGTTTGTGCAGAAAACACTAACACTTGTTCAGAAGGAAAGAAAGCACAGAGCCCCAGATTTTATGTTGCCCTGGAGAGCTTGCAGAGCACTGGGGAAAAGCAGGCAGAGAATTCCCTGCTAGCACCTTCTCTGTGCCTGGGAAGCACAAGTGTTCCCATTGCTTCGCAGAATCGCGTTTGTGCAGAAACACTAACACTTGTTCAGAAGGAAAGAAAGCACAGAGCCCCACATTTTATGTTGCCCTGGAGAGCTTGCAGAGCACTGGGGAAAGCAGGCAGAGAATTCCCTGCTAGCACCTTCTCTGTGCCTGGGAAGCACAAGTGTTCACATTGCTTCGCAGAATCGCGTTTGTGCAGAAAACACTAACACTTGTTCAGAAGGAAAGAAAGCACAGAGCCCCACATTTTATGTTGCCCTGGAGAGCTTGCAGAGCACTGGGGAAAAGCAGGCAGAGAATTCCCTGCTAGCACCTTCTCTGTGCCTGGGAAGCACAAGTGTTCCCATTGCTTCGCAGAATCGCGTTTGTGCAGAAAACACTAACACTTGTTCAGAAGGAAAGAAAGCACAGAGCCCCACATTTTATGTTGCCCTGGAGAGCTTGCAGAGCACTGGGGAAAGGCAGGCAGAGAATTCCCTGCTAGCACCTTCTCTGTGCCTGGGAAGCACAAGTGTTCACATTGCTTCGCAGAATCGCGTTTGTGCAGAAAACACTAACACTTGTTCAGAAGGAAAGAAAGCACAGAGCCCCACATTTTATGTTGCCCTGGAGAGCTTGCAGAGCACTGGGGAAAAGCAGGCAGAGAATTCCCTGCTAGCACCTTCTCTGTGCCTGGGAAGCACAAGTGTTCCCATTGCTTCGCAGAATCGCGTTTGTGCAGAAAACACTAACACTTGTTCAGAAGGAAAGAAAGCACAGAGCCCCACATTTTATGTTGCCCTGGAGAGCTTGCAGAGCACTGGGGAAAGGCAGGCAGAGAATTCCCTGCTAGCACCTTCTCTGTGCCTGGGAAGCACAAGTGTTCACATTGCTTCGCAGAATCGCGTTTGTGCAGAAAACACTAACACTTGTTCAGAAGGAAAGAAAGCACAGAGCCCCAGATTTTATGTTGCCCTGGAGAGCTTGCAGAGCACTGGGGAAAGGCAGGCAGAGAATTCCCTGCTAGCACCTTCTCTGTGCCTGGGAAGCACAAGTGTTCACATTGCTTCGCAGAATCGCGTTTGTGCAGAAAACACTAACACTTGTTCAGAAGGAAAGAAAGCACAGAGCCCCACATTTTATGTTGCCCTGGAGAGCTTGCAGAGCACTGGGGAAAAGCAGGCAGAGAATTCCCTGCTAGCACCTTCTCTGTGCCTGGGAAGCACAAGTGTTCCCATTGCTTCGCAGAATCGCGTTTGTGCAGAAAACACTAACACTTGTTCAGAAGGAAAGAAAGCACAGAGCCCCACATTTTATGTTGCCCTGGAGAGCTTGCAGAGCACTGGGGAAAGGCAGGCAGAGAATTCCCTGCTAGCACCTTCTCTGTGCCTGGGAAGCACAAGTGTTCACATTGCTTCGCAGAATCGCGTTTGTGCAGAAAACACTAACACTTGTTCAGAAGGAAAGAAAGCACAGAGCCCCAGATTTTATGTTGCCCTGGAGAGCTTGCAGAGCACTGGGGAAAAGCAGGCAGAGAATTCCCTGCTAGCACCTTCTCTGTGCCTGGGAAGCACAAGTGTTCCCATTGCTTCGCAGAATCGCGTTTGTGCAGAAAACACTAACACTTGTTCAGAAGGAAAGAAAGCACAGAGCCCCAGATTTTATGTTGCCCTGGAGAGCTTGCAGAGCACTGGGGAAAGGCAGGCAGAGAATTCCCTGCTAGCACCTTCTCTGTGCCTGGGAAGGAGAAGTGTTCCCATTGCTTCGCAGAATCGCGTTTGTGCAGAAAACACTAACACTTGTTCAGAAGGAAAGAAAGCACAGAGCCCCAGATTTTATGTTGCCCTGGAGAGCTTGCAGAGCACTGAGGAAAGGCAGGCAGAGAATTCCCTGCTAGCACCTTCTCTGTGCCTGGGAAGCACAAGTGTTCCCATTGCTTCGCAGAATCGCGTTTGTGCAGAAAACACTAACACTTGTTCAGAAGGAAAGAAAGCACAGAGCCCCACATTTTATGTTGCCCTGGAGAGCTTGCAGAGCACTGGGAAAGGCAGGCAGAGAATTCCCTGCTAGCACCTTCTCTGTGCCTGGGAAGCACAAGTGTTCACATTGCTTCGCAGAATCGTGTTTGTGCAGAAAACACTAACACTTGTTCAGAAGGAAAGAAAGCACAGAGCCCCAGATTTTATGTTGCCCTGGAGAGCTTGCAGAGCACTGGGGAAAGGCAGGCAGAGAATTCCCTGCTAGCACCTTCTCTGTGCCTGGGAAGCACAAGTGTTCCCATTGCTTCGCAGAATCGCGTTTGTGCAGAAAACACTAACACTTGTTCAGAAGGAAAGAAAGCACAGAGCCCCACATTTTATGTTGCCCTTGGAGAGCTTGCAGAGCACTGGGGAAAGGCAGGCAGAGAATTCCCTGCTAGCACCTTCTCTGTGCCTGGGAAGGAGAAGTGTTCACATTGCTTCGCAGAATCGCGTTTGTGCAGAAAACACTAACACTTGTCCAGAAGGAAAGAAAGCACAGAGCCCCAGATTTTATGTTGCCCTGGAGAGCTTGCAGAGCACTGGGGAAAGGCAGGCAGAGAATTCCCTGCTAGCACCTTCTCTGTGCCTGGGAAGCACAAGTGTTCACATTGCTTCGCAGAATCGCGTTTGTGCAGAAAACACTAACACTTGTTCAGAAGGAAAGAAAGCACAGAGCCCCAGATTTTATGTTGCCCTGGAGAGCTTGCAGAGCACTGGGGAAAAGCAGGCAGAGAATTCCCTGCTAGCACCTTCTCTGTGCCTGGGAAGCACAAGTGTTCCCATTGCTTCGCAGAATCGCGTTTGTGCAGAAAACACTAACACTTGTTCAGAAGGAAAGAAAGCACAGAGCCCCACATTTTATGTTGCCCTGGAGAGCTTGCAGAGCACTGGGGAAAGGCAGGCAGAGAATTCCCTGCTAGCACCTTCTCTGTGCCTGGGAAGCACAAGTGTTCACATTGCTTCGCAGAATCGTGTTTGTGCAGAAAACACTAACACTTGTTCAGAAGGAAAGAAAGCACAGAGCCCCAGATTTTATGTTGCCCTGGAGAGCTTGCAGAGCACTGGGGAAAGGCAGGCAGAGAATTCCCTGCTAGCACCTTCTCTGTGCCTGGGAAGCACAAGTGTTCCCATTGCTTCGCAGAATCGCGTTTGTGCAGAAAACACTAACACTTGTTCAGAAGGAAAGAAAGCACAGAGCCCCAGATTTTATGTTGCCCTGGAGAGCTTGCAGAGCACTGGGGAAAAGCAGTCAGAGAATTCCCTGCTAGCACCTTCTCTGTGCCTGGGAAGGAGAAGTGTTCACATTGCTTCGCAGAATCGCGTTTGTGCAGAAAACACTAACACTTGTTCAGAAGGAAAGAAAGCACAGAGCCCCACATTTTATGTTGCCCTGGAGAGCTTGCAGAGCACTGGGGAAAAGCAGGCAGAGAATTCCCTGCTAGCACCTTCTCTGTGCCTGGGAAGCACAAGTGTTCACATTGCTTCGCAGAATCGCGTTTGTGCAGAAAACACTAACACTTGTTCAGAAGGAAAGAAAGCACAGAGCCCCACATTTTATGTTGCCCTGGAGAGCTTGCAGAGCACTGGGGAAAGGCAGGCAGAGAATTCCCTGCTAGCACCTTCTCTGTGCCTGGGAAGCACAAGTGTTCACATTGCTTCGCAGAATCGCGTTTGTGCAGAAAACACTAACACTTGTTCAGAAGGAAAGAAAGCACAGAGCCCCAGATTTTATGTTGCCCTGGAGAGCTTGCAGAGCACTGGGGAAAGGCAGGCAGAGAATTCCCTGCTAGCACCTTCTCTGTGCCTGGGAAGCAGAAGTGTTCACATTGCTTCGCAGAATCGCGTTTGTGCAGAAAACACTAACACTTGTTCAGAAGGAAAGAAAGCACAGAGCCCCACATTTTATGTTGCCCTGGAGAGCTTGCAGAGCACTGGGGAAAGGCAGGCAGAGAATTCCCTGCTAGCACCTTCTCTGTGCCTGGGAAGCACAAGTGTTCCCATTGCTTCGCAGAATCGCGTTTGTGCAGAAAACACTAACACTTGTTCAGAAGGAAAGAAAGCACAGAGCCCCACATTTTATGTTGCCCTGGAGAGCTTGCAGAGCACTGGGGAAAGGCAGGCAGAGAATTCCCTGCTAGCACCTTCTCTGTGCCTGGGAAGCACAAGTGTTCACATTGCTTCGCAGAATCGCGTTTGTGCAGAAAACACTAACACTTGTTCAGAAGGAAAGAAAGCACAGAGCCCCACATTTTATGTTGCCCTGGAGAGCTTGCAGAGCACTGGGGAAAAGCAGGCAGAGAATTCCCTGCTAGCACCTTCTCTGTGCCTGGGAAGCACAAGTGTTCACATTGCTTCGCAGAATCGCGTTTGTGCAGAAAACACTAACACTTGTTCAGAAGGAAAGAAAGCACAGAGCCCCACATTTTATGTTGCCCTGGAGAGCTTGCAGAGCACTGGGGAAAGGCAGGCAGAGAATTCCCTGCTAGCACCTTCTCTGTGCCTGGGAAGCACAAGTGTTCACATTGCTTCGCAGAATCGCGTTTGTGCAGAAAACACTAACACTTGTTCAGAAGGAAAGAAAGCACAGAGCCCCAGATTTTATGTTGCCCTGGAGAGCTTGCAGAGCACTGGGGAAAGGCAGGCAGAGAATTCCCTGCTAGCACCTTCTCTGTGCCTGGGAAGCACAAGTGTTCCCATTGCTTCGCAGAATCGCGTTTGTGCAGAAAACACTAACACTTGTTCAGAAGGAAAGAAAGCACAGAGCCCCACATTTTATGTTGCCCTGGAGAGCTTGCAGAGCACTGGGGAAAGGCAGGCAGAGAATTCCCTGCTAGCACCTTCTCTGTGCCTGGGAAGCACAAGTGTTCACATTGCTTCGCAGAATCGTGTTTGTGCAGAAAACACTAACACTTGTTCAGAAGGAAAGAAAGCACAGAGCCCCACATTTTATGTTGCCCTGGAGAGCTTGCAGAGCACTGGGGAAAGGCAGGCAGAGAATTCCCTGCTAGCACCTTCTCTGTGCCTGGGAAGCACAAGTGTTCCCATTGCTTCGCAGAATCGCGTTTGTGCAGAAAACACTAACACTTGTTCAGAAGGAAAGAAAGCACAGAGCCCCAGATTTTATGTTGCCCTGGAGAGCTTGCAGAGCACTGGGGAAAGCAGGCAGAGAATTCCCTGCTAGCACCTTCTCTGTGCCTGGGAAGCACAAGTGTTCCCATTGCTTCGCAGAATCGCGTTTGTGCAGAAAACACTAACACTTGTTCAGAAGGAAAGAAAGCACAGAGCCCCACATTTTATGTTGCCCTGGAGAGCTTGCAGAGCACTGGGGAAAGGCAGGCAGAGAATTCCCTGCTAGCACCTTCTCTGTGCCTGGGAAGCACAAGTGTTCACATTGCTTCGCAGAATCGCGTTTGTGCAGAAAACACTAACACTTGTTCAGAAGGAAAGAAAGCACAGAGCCCCACATTTTATGTTGCCCTGGAGAGCTTGCAGAGCACTGGGGAAAGGCAGGCAGAGAATTCCCTGCTAGCACCTTCTCTGTGCCTGGGAAGCACAAGTGTTCACATTGCTTCGCAGAATCGCGTTTGTGCAGAAAACACTAACACTTGTCCAGAAGGAAAGAAAGCACAGAGCCCCACATTTTATGTTGCCCTGGAGAGCTTGCAGAGCACTGGGGAAAGGCAGGCAGAGAATTCCCTGCTAGCACCTTCTCTGTGCCTGGGAAGCACAAGTGTTCACATTGCTTCGCAGAATTGCGTTTGTGCAGAAAACACTAACACTTGTTCAGAAGGAAAGAAAGCACAGAGCCCCAGATTTTATGTTGCCCTGGAGAGCTTGCAGAGCACTGGGGAAAAGCAGGCAGAGAATTCCCTGCTAGCACCTTCTCTGTGCCTGGGAAGCACAAGTGTTCCCATTGCTTCGCAGAATCGCGTTTGTGCAGAAAACACTGACACTTGTTCAGAAGGAAAGAAAGCACAGAGCCCCACATTTTATGTTGCCCTGGAGAGCTTGCAGAGCACTGGGGAAAGGCAGGCAGAGAATTCCCTGCTAGCACCTTCTCTGTGCCTGGGAAGGAGAAGTGTTCACATTGCTTCGCAGAATCGCGTTTGTGCAGAAAACACTAACACTTGTTCAGAAGGAAAGAAAGCACAGAGCCCCACATTTTATGTTGCCCTGGAGAGCTTGCAGAGCACTGGGGAAAAGCAGGCAGAGAATTCCCTGCTAGCACCTTCTCTGTGCCTGGGAAGCACAAGTGTTCACATTGCTTCGCAGAATCGCGTTTGTGCAGAAAACACTAACACTTGTTCAGAAGGAAAGAAAGCACAGAGCCCCACATTTTATGTTGCCCTGGAGAGCTTGCAGAGCACTGGGGAAAGGCAGGCAGAGAATTCCCTGCTAGCACCTTCTCTGTGCCTGGGAAGCACAAGTGTTCACATTGCTTCGCAGAATCGCGTTTGTGCAGAAAACACTAACACTTGTTCAGAAGGAAAGAAAGCACAGAGCCCCACATTTTATGTTGCCCTGGAGAGCTTGCAGAGCACTGGGGAAAGGCAGGCAGAGAATTCCCTGCTAGCACCTTCTCTGTGCCTGGGAAGCACAAGTGTTCACATTGCTTCGCAGAATCGCGTTTGTGCAGAAAACACTAACACTTGTTCAGAAGGAAAGAAAGCACAGAGCCCCACATTTTATGTTGCCCTGGAGAGCTTGCAGAGCACTGGGGAAAGGCAGGCAGAGAATTCCCTGCTAGCACCTTCTCTGTGCCTGGGAAGGAGAAGTGTTCACATTGCTTCGCAGAATCGCGTTTGTGCAGAAAACACTAACACTTGTTCAGAAGGAAAGAAAGCACAGAGCCCCAGATTTTATGTTGCCCTGGAGAGCTTGCAGAGCACTGGGGAAAAGCAGGCAGAGAATTCCCTGCTAGCACCTTCTCTGTGCCTGGGAAGCACAAGTGTTCCCATTGCTTCGCAGAATCGCGTTTGTGCAGAAAACACTAACACTTGTTCAGAAGGAAAGAAAGCACAGAGCCCCAGATTTTATGTTGCCCTGGAGAGCTTGCAGAGCACTGGGGAAAGGCAGGCAGAGAATTCCCTGCTAGCACCTTCTCTGTGCCTGGGAAGCACAAGTGTTCCCATTGCTTCGCAGAATCGCGTTTGTGCAGAAAACACTAACACTTGTCCAGAAGGAAAGAAAGCACAGAGCCCCACATTTTATGTTGCCCTGGAGAGCTTGCAGAGCACTGGGGAAAGGCAGGCAGAGAATTCCCTGCTAGCACCTTCTCTGTGCCTGGGAAGCACAAGTGTTCACATTGCTTCGCAGAATCGTGTTTGTGCAGAAAACACTAACACTTGTTCAGAAGGAAAGAAAGCACAGAGCCCCAGATTTTATGTTGCCCTGGAGAGCTTGCAGAGCACTGGGGAAAGGCAGGCAGAGAATTCCCTGCTAGCACCTTCTCTGTGCCTGGGAAACACAAGTGTTCACATTGCTTCGCAGAATCGCGTTTGTGCAGAAAACACTAACACTTGTTCAGAAGGAAAGAAAGCACAGAGCCCCACATTTTATGTTGCCCTGGAGAGCTTGCAGAGCACTGGGGAAAAGCAGGCAGAGAATTCCCTGCTAGCACCTTCTCTGTGCCTGGGAAGCACAAGTGTTCCCATTGCTTCGCAGAATCGCGTTTGTGCAGAAAACACTAACACTTGTTCAGAAGGAAAGAAAGCACAGAGCCCCACATTTTATGTTGCCCTGGAGAGCTTGCAGAGCACTGGGGAAAGGCAGGCAGAGAATTCCCTGCTAGCACCTTCTCTGTGCCTGGGAAGCACAAGTGTTCACATTGCTTCGCAGAATCGCGTTTGTGCAGAAAACACTAACACTTGTTCAGAAGGAAAGAAAGCACAGAGCCCCAGATTTTATGTTGCCCTGGAGAGCTTGCAGAGCACTGGGGAAAGGCAGGCAGAGAATTCCCTGCTAGCACCTTCTCTGTGCCTGGGAAGCACAAGTGTTCACATTGCTTCGCAGAATCGCGTTTGTGCAGAAAACACTAACACTTGTTCAGAAGGAAAGAAAGCACAGAGCCCCACATTTTATGTTGCCCTGGAGAGCTTGCAGAGCACTGGGGAAAGGCAGGCAGAGAATTCCCTGCTAGCACCTTCTCTGTGCCTGGGAAGCACAAGTGTTCCCATTGCTTCGCAGAATCGCGTTTGTGCAGAAAACACTAACACTTGTTCAGAAGGAAAGAAAGCACAGAGCCCCACATTTTATGTTGCCCTGGAGAGCTTGCAGAGCACTGGGGAAAGGCAGGCAGAGAATTCCCTGCTAGCACCTTCTCTGTGCCTGGGAAGGAGAAGTGTTCACATTGCTTCGCAGAATCGCGTTTGTGCAGAAAACACTAACACTTGTTCAGAAGGAAAGAAAGCACAGAGCCCCACATTTTATGTTGCCCTGGAGAGCTTGCAGAGCACTGGGGAAAAGCAGGCAGAGAATTCCCTGCTAGCACCTTCTCTGTGCCTGGAAGCACAAGTGTTCCCATTGCTTCGCAGAATCGCGTTTGTGCAGAAAACACTAACACTTGTTCAGAAGGAAAGAAAGCACAGAGCCCCACATTTTATGTTGCCCTGGAGAGCTTGCAGAGCACTGGGGAAAGGCAGGCAGAGAATTCCCTGCTAGCACCTTCTCTGTGCCTGGGAAGCACAAGTGTTCACATTGCTTCGCAGAATCGCGTTTGTGCAGAAAACACTAACACTTGTTCAGAAGGAAAGAAAGCACAGAGCCCCAGATTTTATGTTGCCCTGGAGAGCTTGCAGAGCACTGGGGAAAAGCAGGCAGAGAATTCCCTGCTAGCACCTTCTCTGTGCCTGGGAAGCACAAGTGTTCCCATTGCTTCGCAGAATCGCGTTTGTGCAGAAAACACTAACACTTGTTCAGAAGGAAAGAAAGCACAGAGCCCCACATTTTATGTTGCCCTGGAGAGCTTGCAGAGCACTGGGGAAAGGCAGGCAGAGAATTCCCTGCTAGCACCTTCTCTGTGCCTGGGAAGCACAAGTGTTCACATTGCTTCGCAGAATCGTGTTTGTGCAGAAAACACTAACACTTGTTCAGAAGGAAAGAAAGCACAGAGCCCCAGATTTTATGTTGCCCTGGAGAGCTTGCAGAGCACTGGGGAAAGGCAGGCAGAGAATTCCCTGCTAGCACCTTCTCTGTGCCTGGGAAGCACAAGTGTTCCCATTGCTTCGCAGAATCGCGTTTGTGCAGAAAACACTAACACTTGTTCAGAAGGAAAGAAAGCACAGAGCCCCACATTTTATGTTGCCCTGGAGAGCTTGCAGAGCACTGGGGAAAAGCAGGCAGAGAATTCCCTGCTAGCACCTTCTCTGTGCCTGGGAAGCACAAGTGTTCCCATTGCTTCGCAGAATCGCGTTTGTGCAGAAAACACTAACACTTGTTCAGAAGGAAAGAAAGCACAGAGCCCCACATTTTATGTTGCCCTGGAGAGCTTGCAGAGCACTGGGGAAAGGCAGGCAGAGAATTCCCTGCTAGCACCTTCTCTGTGCCTGGGAAGCACAAGTGTTCACATTGCTTCGCAGAATCGCGTTTGTGCAGAAAACACTAACACTTGTTCAGAAGGAAAGAAAGCACAGAGCCCCAGATTTTATGTTGCCCTGGAGAGCTTGCAGAGCACTGGGGAAAAGCAGGCAGAGAATTCCCTGCTAGCACCTTCTCTGTGCCTGGGAAGCACAAGTGTTCCCATTGCTTCGCAGAATCGCGTTTGTGCAGAAAACACTAACACTTGTTCAGAAGGAAAGAAAGCACAGAGCCCCAGATTTTATGTTGCCCTGGAGAGCTTGCAGAGCACTGGGGAAAGGCAGGCAGAGAATTCCCTGCTAGCACCTTCTCTGTGCCTGGGAAGGAGAAGTGTTCCCATTGCTTCGCAGAATCGCGTTTGTGCAGAAAACACTAACACTTGTTCAGAAGGAAAGAAAGCACAGAGCCCCAGATTTTATGTTGCCCTGGAGAGCTTGCAGAGCACTGAGGAAAGGCAGGCAGAGAATTCCCTGCTAGCACCTTCTCTGTGCCTGGGAAGCACAAGTGTTCCCATTGCTTCGCAGAATCGCGTTTGTGCAGAAAACACTAACACTTGTTCAGAAGGAAAGAAAGCACAGAGCCCCACATTTTATGTTGCCCTGGAGAGCTTGCAGAGCACTGGGGAAAGGCAGGCAGAGAATTCCCTGCTAGCACCTTCTCTGTGCCTGGGAAGCACAAGTGTTCCCATTGCTTCGCAGAATCGCGTTTGTGCAGAAAACACTAACACTTGTTCAGAAGGAAAGAAAGCACAGAGCCCCACATTTTATGTTGCCCTGGAGAGCTTGCAGAGCACTGGGGAAAGGCAGGCAGAGAATTCCCTGCTAGCACCTTCTCTGTGCCTGGGAAGGAGAAGTGTTCACATTGCTTCGCAGAATCGCGTTTGTGCAGAAAACACTAACACTTGTCCAGAAGGAAAGAAAGCACAGAGCCCCAGATTTTATGTTGCCCTGGAGAGCTTGCAGAGCACTGGGGAAAGGCAGGCAGAGAATTCCCTGCTAGCACCTTCTCTGTGCCTGGGAAGCACAAGTGTTCCCATTGCTTCGCAGAATCGCGTTTGTGCAGAAAACACTAACACTTGTTCAGAAGGAAAGAAAGCACAGAGCCCCACATTTTATGTTGCCCTGGAGAGCTTGCAGAGCACTGGGGAAAGGCAGGCAGAGAATTCCCTGCTAGCACCTTCTCTGTGCCTGGGAAGCACAAGTGTTCACATTGCTTCGCAGAATCGTGTTTGTGCAGAAAACACTAACACTTGTTCAGAAGGAAAGAAAGCACAGAGCCCCAGATTTTATGTTGCCCTGGAGAGCTTGCAGAGCACTGGGGAAAGGCAGGCAGAGAATTCCCTGCTAGCACCTTCTCTGTGCCTGGGAAGCACAAGTGTTCCCATTGCTTCGCAGAATCGCGTTTGTGCAGAAAACACTAACACTTGTTCAGAAGGAAAGAAAGCACAGAGCCCCAGATTTTATGTTGCCCTGGAGAGCTTGCAGAGCACTGGGGAAAAGCAGTCAGAGAATTCCCTGCTAGCACCTTCTCTGTGCCTGGGAAGGAGAAGTGTTCACATTGCTTCGCAGAATCGCGTTTGTGCAGAAAACACTAACACTTGTTCAGAAGGAAAGAAAGCACAGAGCCCCACATTTTATGTTGCCCTGGAGAGCTTGCAGAGCACTGGGGAAAAGCAGGCAGAGAATTCCCTGCTAGCACCTTCTCTGTGCCTGGGAAGCACAAGTGTTCACATTGCTTCGCAGAATCGCGTTTGTGCAGAAAACACTAACACTTGTTCAGAAGGAAAGAAAGCACAGAGCCCCACATTTTATGTTGCCCTGGAGAGCTTGCAGAGCACTGGGGAAAGGCAGGCAGAGAATTCCCTGCTAGCACCTTCTCTGTGCCTGGGAAGCACAAGTGTTCACATTGCTTCGCAGAATCGCGTTTGTGCAGAAAACACTAACACTTGTTCAGAAGGAAAGAAAGCACAGAGCCCCAGATTTTATGTTGCCCTGGAGAGCTTGCAGAGCACTGGGGAAAGGCAGGCAGAGAATTCCCTGCTAGCACCTTCTCTGTGCCTGGGAAGCAGAAGTGTTCACATTGCTTCGCAGAATCGCGTTTGTGCAGAAAACACTAACACTTGTTCAGAAGGAAAGAAAGCACAGAGCCCCACATTTTATGTTGCCCTGGAGAGCTTGCAGAGCACTGGGGAAAGGCAGGCAGAGAATTCCCTGCTAGCACCTTCTCTGTGCCTGGGAAGCACAAGTGTTCCCATTGCTTCGCAGAATCGCGTTTGTGCAGAAAACACTAACACTTGTTCAGAAGGAAAGAAAGCACAGAGCCCCACATTTTATGTTGCCCTGGAGAGCTTGCAGAGCACTGGGGAAAGGCAGGCAGAGAATTCCCTGCTAGCACCTTCTCTGTGCCTGGGAAGCACAAGTGTTCACATTGCTTCGCAGAATCGCGTTTGTGCAGAAAACACTAACACTTGTTCAGAAGGAAAGAAAGCACAGAGCCCCACATTTTATGTTGCCCTGGAGAGCTTGCAGAGCACTGGGGAAAAGCAGGCAGAGAATTCCCTGCTAGCACCTTCTCTGTGCCTGGGAAGGCACAAGTGTTCACATTGCTTCGCAGAATCGCGTTTGTGCAGAAAACACTAACACTTGTTCAGAAGGAAAGAAAGCACAGAGCCCCCACATTTTATGTTGCCCTGGAGAGCTTGCAGAGCACTGGGGAAAGGCAGGCAGAGAATTCCCTGCTAGCACCTTCTCTGTGCCTGGGAAGCACAAGTGTTCACATTGCTTCGCAGAATCGCGTTTGTGCAGAAAACACTAACACTTGTTCAGAAGGAAAGAAAGCACAGAGCCCCAGATTTTATGTTGCCCTGGAGAGCTTGCAGAGCACTGGGGAAAGGCAGGCAGAGAATTCCCTGCTAGCACCTTCTCTGTGCCTGGGAAGCACAAGTGTTCCCATTGCTTCGCAGAATCGCGTTTGTGCAGAAAACACTAACACTTGTTCAGAAGGAAAGAAAGCACAGAGCCCCACATTTTATGTTGCCCTGGAGAGCTTGCAGAGCACTGGGAAAGGCAGGCAGAGAATTCCCTGCTAGCACCTTCTCTGTGCCTGGGAAGCACAAGTGTTCACATTGCTTCGCAGAATCGTGTTTGTGCAGAAAACACTAACACTTGTTCAGAAGGAAAGAAAGCACAGAGCCCCACATTTTATGTTGCCCTGGAGAGCTTGCAGAGCACTGGGGAAAGGCAGGCAGAGAATTCCCTGCTAGCACCTTCTCTGTGCCTGGAAGCACAAGTGTTCCCATTGCTTCGCAGAATCGCGTTTGTGCAGAAAACACTAACACTTGTTCAGAAGGAAAGAAAGCACAGAGGCCCCAGATTTTATGTTGCCCTGGAGAGCTTGCAGAGCACTGGGGAAAAGCAGGCAGAGAATTCCCTGCTAGCACCTTCTCTGTGCCTGGGAAGCACAAGTGTTCCCATTGCTTCGCAGAATCGCGTTTGTGCAGAAAACACTAACACTTGTTCAGAAGGAAAGAAAGCACAGAGCCCCACATTTTATGTTGCCCTGGAGAGCTTGCAGAGCACTGGGGAAAGGCAGGCAGAGAATTCCCTGCTAGCACCTTCTCTGTGCCTGGGAAGCACAAGTGTTCACATTGCTTCGCAGAATCGCGTTTGTGCAGAAAACACTAACACTTGTTCAGAAGGAAAGAAAGCACAGAGCCCCACATTTTATGTTGCCCTGGAGAGCTTGCAGAGCACTGGGGAAAGGCAGGCAGAGAATTCCCTGCTAGCACCTTCTCTGTGCCTGGGAAGCACAAGTGTTCACATTGCTTCGCAGAATCGCGTTTGTGCAGAAAACACTAACACTTGTCCAGAAGGAAAGAAAGCACAGAGCCCCACATTTTTATGTTGCCCTGGAGAGCTTGCAGAGCACTGGGGAAAGGCAGGCAGAGAATTCCCTGCTAGCACCTTCTCTGTGCCTGGGAAGCACAAGTGTTCACATTGCTTCGCAGAATTGCGTTTGTGCAGAAAACACTAACACTTGTCCAGAAGGAAAGAAAGCACAGAGCCCCAGATTTTATGTTGCCCTGGAGAGCTTGCAGAGCACTGGGGAAAGGCAGGCAGAGAATTCCCTGCTAGCACCTTCTCTTGTGCCTGGGAAGCACAAGTGTTCACATTGCTTCGCAGAATCGTGTTTGTGCAGAAAACACTAACACTTGTTCAGAAGGAAAGAAAGCACAGAGCCCCACATTTTATGTTGCCCTGGAGAGCTTGCAGAGCACTGGGGAAAGGCAGGCAGAGAATTCCCCTGCTAGCACCTTCTCTGTGCCTGGGAAGGAGAAGTGTTCACATTGCTTCGCAGAATCGCGTTTGTGCAGAAAACACTAACACTTGTTCAGAAGGAAGAAAGCACAGAGCCCCAGATTTTATGTTGCCCTGGAGAGCTTGCAGAGCACTGGGGAAAGGCAGGCAGAGAATTCCCCTGCTAGCACCTTCTCTGTGCCTGGGAAGCACAAGTGTTCCCATTGCTTCGCAGAATCGCGTTTGTGCAGAAAACACTAACACTTGTTCAGAAGGAAAGAAAGCACAGAGCCCCAGATTTTATGTTGCCCTGGAGAGCTTGCAGAGCACTGGGGAAAGGCAGGCAGAGAATTCCCTGCTAGCACCTTCTCTGTGCCTGGGAAGCACAAGTGTTCACATTGCTTCGCAGAATCGCGTTTGTGCAGAAAACACTAACACTTGTTCAGAAGGAAAGAAAGCACAGAGCCCCACATTTTATGTTGCCCTGGAGAGCTTGCAGAGCACTGGGGAAAGGCAGGCAGAGAATTCCCTGCTAGCACCTTCTCTGTGCCTGGGAAGCACAAGTGTTCACATTGCTTCGCAGAATCGCGTTTGTGCAGAAAACACTAACACTTGTTCAGAAGGAAAGAAAGCACAGAGCCCCACATTTTATGTTGCCCTGGAGAGCTTGCAGAGCACTGGGGAAAGACAGGCAGAGAATTCCCTGCTAGCACCTTCTCTGTGCCTGGGAAGCACAAGTGTTCACATTGCTTCGCAGAATCGCGTTTGTGCAGAAAACACTAACACTTGTTCAGAAGGAAAGAAAGCACAGAGCCCCAGATTTTATGTTGCCCTGGAGAGCTTGCAGAGCACTGGGGAAAAGCAGGCAGAGAATTCCCTGCTAGCACCTTCTCTGTGCCTGGGAAGCACAAGTGTTCCCATTGCTTCGCAGAATCGCGTTTGTGCAGAAAACACTAACACTTGTTCAGAAGGAAAGAAAGCACAGAGCCCCACATTTTATGTTGCCCTGGAGAGCTTGCAGAGCACTGGGGAAAGGCAGGCAGAGAATTCCCTGCTAGCACCTTCTCTGTGCCTGGGAAGGAGAAGTGTTCACATTGCTTCGCAGAATCGCGTTTGTGCAGAAAACACTAACACTTGTTCAGAAGGAAAGAAAGCACAGAGCCCCAGATTTTATGTTGCCCTGGAGAGCTTGCAGAGCACTGGGGAAAAGCAGGCAGAGAATTCCCTGCTAGCACCTTCTCTGTGCCTGGGAAGCACAAGTGTTCCCATTGCTTCGCAGAATCGCGTTTGTGCAGAAAACACTAACACTTGTTCAGAAGGAAAGAAAGCACAGAGCCCCAGATTTTATGTTGCCCTGGAGAGCTTGCAGAGCACTGGGGAAAGGCAGGCAGAGAATTCCCTGCTAGCACCTTCTCTGTGCCTGGGAAGGAGAAGTGTTCCCATTGCTTCGCAGAATCGCGTTTGTGCAGAAAACACTAACACTTGTTCAGAAGGAAAGAAAGCACAGAGCCCCAGATTTTATGTTGCCCTGGAGAGCTTGCAGAGCACTGGGGAAAGGCAGGCAGAGAATTCCCTGCTAGCACCTTCTCTGTGCCTGGGGAAGCACAAGTGTTCACATTGCTTCGCAGAATCGCGTTTGTGCAGAAAACACTAACACTTGTTCAGAAGGAAAGAAAGCACAGAGCCCCACATTTTATGTTGCCCTGGAGAGCTTGCAGAGCACTGGGAAAGGCAGGCAGAGAATTCCCTGCTAGCACCTTCTCTGTGCCTGGGAAGCACAAGTGTTCACATTGCTTCGCAGAATCGTGTTTGTGCAGAAAACACTAACACTTGTTCAGAAGGAAAGAAAGCACAGAGCCCCAGATTTTATGTTGCCCTGGAGAGCTTGCAGAGCACTGGGGAAAGGCAGGCAGAGAATTCCCTGCTAGCACCTTCTCTGTGCCTGGGAAGCACAAGTGTTCCCATTGCTTCGCAGAATCGCGTTTGTGCAGAAAACACTAACACTTGTTCAGAAGGAAAGAAAGCACAGAGCCCCACATTTTATGTTGCCCTGGAGAGCTTGCAGAGCACTGGGGAAAGGCAGGCAGAGAATTCCCTGCTAGCACCTTCTCTGTGCCTGGGAAGCACAAGTGTTCACATTGCTTCGCAGAATCGCGTTTGTGCAGAAAAACACTAACACTTGTCCAGAAGGAAAGAAAGCACAGAGCCCCAGATTTTATGTTGCCCTGGAGAGCTTGCAGAGCACTGGGGAAAGGCAGGCAGAGAATTCCCTGCTAGCACCTTCTCTGTGCCTGGGAAGCACAAGTGTTCACATTTGAGAATCGCGTTTGTGCAGAAAACACTAACACTTGTTCAGAAGGAAAGAAAGCACAGAGCCCCAGATTTTATGTTGCCCTGGAGAGCTTGCAGAGCACTGGGGAAAAGCAGGCAGAGAATTCCCTGCTAGCACCTTCTCTGTGCCTGGGAAGCACAAGTGTTCCCATTGCTTCGCAGAATCGCGTTTGTGCAGAAAACACTAACACTTGTTCAGAAGGAAAGAAAGCACAGAGCCCCACATTTTATGTTGCCCTGGAGAGCTTGCAGAGCACTGGGGAAAGGCAGGCAGAGAATTCCCTGCTAGCACCTTCTCTGTGCCTGGGAAGCACAAGTGTTCACATTGCTTCGCAGAATCGTGTTTGTGCAGAAAACACTAACACTTGTTCAGAAGGAAAGAAAGCACAGAGCCCCAGATTTTATGTTGCCCTGGAGAGCTTGCAGAGCACTGGGGAAAGGCAGGCAGAGAATTCCCTGCTAGCACCTTCTCTGTGCCTGGGAAGCACAAGTGTTCACATTGCTTCGCAGAATCGCGTTTGTGCAGAAAACACTAACACTTGTTCAGAAGGAAAGAAAGCACAGAGCCCCAGATTTTATGTTGCCCTGCAGAGCTTGCAGAGCACTGGGGAAAAGCAGTCAGAGAATTCCCTGCTAGCACCTTCTCTGTGCCTGGGAAACACAAGTGTTCACATTGCTTCGCAGAATCGCGTTTGTGCAGAAAACACTAACACTTGTTCAGAAGGAAAGAAAGCACAGAGCCCCAGATTTTATGTTGCCCTGGAGAGCTTGCAGAGCACTGGGGAAAAGCAGGCAGAGAATTCCCTGCTAGCACCTTCTCTGTGCCTGGGAAGCACAAGTGTTCCCATTGCTTCGCAGAATCGCGTTTGTGCAGAAAACACTAACACTTGTTCAGAAGGAAAGAAAGCACAGAGCCCCACATTTTATGTTGCCCTGGAGAGCTTGCAGAGCACTGGGGAAAGGCAGGCAGAGAATTCCCTGCTAGCACCTTCTCTGTGCCTGGGAAGCACAAGTGTTCCCATTGCTTCGCAGAATCGTGTTTGTGCAGAAAACACTAACACTTGTTCAGAAGGAAAGAAAGCACAGAGCCCCACATTTTATGTTGCCCTGGAGAGCTTGCAGAGCACTGGGGAAAGGCAGGCAGAGAATTCCCTGCTAGCACCTTCTCTGTGCCTGGGAAGCACAAGTGTTCACATTGCTTCGCAGAATCGCGTTTGTGCAGAAAACACTAACACTTGTTCAGAAGGAAAGAAAGCACAGAGCCCCACATTTTATGTTGCCCTGGAGAGCTTGCAGAGCACTGGGGAAAAGCAGGCAGAGAATTCCCTGCTAGCACCTTCTCTGTGCCTGGGAAGCACAAGTGTTCCCATTGCTTCGCAGAATCGCGTTTGTGCAGAAAACACTAACACTTGTTCAGAAGGAAAGAAAGCACAGAGCCCCAGATTTTATGTTGCCCTGGAGAGCTTGCAGAGCACTGGGGAAAGGCAGGCAGAGAATTCCCTGCTAGCACCTTCTCTGTGCCTGGGAAGGAGAAGTGTTCCCATTGCTTCGCAGAATCGCGTTTGTGCAGAAAACACTAACACTTGTTCAGAAGGAAAGAAAGCACAGAGCCCCAGATTTTATGTTGCCCTGGAGAGCTTGCAGAGCACTGGGGAAAGGCAGGCAGAGAATTCCCTGCTAGCACCTTCTCTGTGCCTGGGAAGCACAAGTGTTCACATTGCTTCGCAGAATCGCGTTTGTGCAGAAAACACTAACACTTGTTCAGAAGGAAAGAAAGCACAGAGCCCCACATTTTATGTTGCCCTGGAGAGCTTGCAGAGCACTGGGGAAAGGCAGGCAGAGAATTCCCTGCTAGCACCTTCTCTGTGCCTGGGAAGCACAAGTGTTCACATTGCTTCGCAGAATCGTGTTTGTGCAGAAAACACTAACACTTGTTCAGAAGGAAAGAAAGCACAGAGCCCCAGATTTTATGTTGCCCTGGAGAGCTTGCAGAGCACTGGGGAAAGGCAGGCAGAGAATTCCCTGCTAGCACCTTCTCTGTGCCTGGGAAGCACAAGTGTTCCCATTGCTTCGCAGAATCGCGTTTGTGCAGAAAACACTAACACTTGTTCAGAAGGAAAGAAAGCACAGAGCCCCAGATTTTATGTTGCCCTGGAGAGCTTGCAGAGCACTGGGGAAAGGCAGGCAGAGAATTCCCTGCTAGCACCTTCTCTGTGCCTGGGAAGGAGAAGTGTTCACATTGCTTCGCAGAATCGCGTTTGTGCAGAAAACACTAACACTTGTCCAGAAGGAAAGAAAGCACAGAGCCCCAGATTTTATGTTGCCCTGGAGAGCTTGCAGAGCACTGGGGAAAGGCAGGCAGAGAATTCCCTGCTAGCACCTTCTCTGTGCCTGGGAAGCACAAGTGTTCCCATTGCTTCGCAGAATCGCGTTTGTGCAGAAAACACTAACACTTGTTCAGAAGGAAAGAAAGCACAGAGCCCCACATTTTATGTTGCCCTGGAGAGCTTGCAGAGCACTGGGGAAAGGCAGGCAGAGAATTCCCTGCTAGCACCTTCTCTGTGCCTGGGAAGCACAAGTGTTCACATTGCTTCGCAGAATCGTGTTTGTGCAGAAAACACTAACACTTGTTCAGAAGGAAAGAAAGCACAGAGCCCCAGATTTTATGTTGCCCTGGAGAGCTTGCAGAGCACTGGGGAAAGGCAGGCAGAGAATTCCCTGCTAGCACCTTCTCTGTGCCTGGGAAGGAGAAGTGTTCACATTGCTTCGCAGAATCGCGTTTGTGCAGAAAACACTAACACTTGTTCAGAAGGAAAGAAAGCACAGAGCCCCAGATTTTATGTTGCCCTGGAGAGCTTGCAGAGCACTGGGGAAAAGCAGGCAGAGAATTCCCTGCTAGCACCTTCTCTGTGCCTGGGAAGCACAAGTGTTCCCATTGCTTCGCAGAATCGCGTTTGTGCAGAAAACACTAACACTTGTTCAGAAGGAAAGAAAGCACAGAGCCCCAGATTTTATGTTGCCCTGGAGAGCTTGCAGAGCACTGGGGAAAGGCAGGCAGAGAATTCCCTGCTAGCACCTTCTCTGTGCCTGGGAAGGAGAAGTGTTCCCATTGCTTCGCAGAATCGCGTTTGTGCAGAAAACACTAACACTTGTTCAGAAGGAAAGAAAGCACAGAGCCCCAGATTTTATGTTGCCCTGGAGAGCTTGCAGAGCACTGGGGAAAGGCAGGCAGAGAATTCCCTGCTAGCACCTTCTCTGTGCCTGGGAAGCACAAGTGTTCACATTGCTTCGCAGAATCGCGTTTGTGCAGAAAACACTAACACTTGTTCAGAAGGAAAGAAAGCACAGAGCCCCACATTTTATGTTGCCCTGGAGAGCTTGCAGAGCACTGGGGAAAGGCAGGCAGAGAATTCCCTGCTAGCACCTTCTCTGTGCCTGGGAAGCACAAGTGTTCACATTGCTTCGCAGAATCGTGTTTGTGCAGAAAACACTAACACTTGTTCAGAAGGAAAGAAAGCACAGAGCCCCAGATTTTATGTTGCCCTGGAGAGCTTGCAGAGCACTGGGGAAAGGCAGGCAGAGAATTCCCTGCTAGCACCTTCTCTGTGCCTGGGAAGCACAAGTGTTCCCATTGCTTCGCAGAATCGCGTTTGTGCAGAAAACACTAACACTTGTTCAGAAGGAAAGAAAGCACAGAGCCCCAGATTTTATGTTGCCCTGGAGAGCTTGCAGAGCACTGGGGAAAGGCAGGCAGAGAATTCCCTGCTAGCACCTTCTCTGTGCCTGGGAAGGAGAAGTGTTCACATTGCTTCGCAGAATCGCGTTTGTGCAGAAAACACTAACACTTGTCCAGAAGGAAAGAAAGCACAGAGCCCCAGATTTTATGTTGCCCTGGAGAGCTTGCAGAGCACTGGGGAAAGGCAGGCAGAGAATTCCCTGCTAGCACCTTCTCTGTGCCTGGGAAGCACAAGTGTTCACATTGCTTCGCAGAATCGCGTTTGTGCAGAAAACACTAACACTTGTTCAGAAGGAAAGAAAGCACAGAGCCCCAGATTTTATGTTGCCCTGGAGAGCTTGCAGAGCACTGGGGAAAAGCAGGCAGAGAATTCCCTGCTAGCACCTTCTCTGTGCCTGGGAAGCACAAGTGTTCCCATTGCTTCGCAGAATCGCGTTTGTGCAGAAAACACTAACACTTGTTCAGAAGGAAAGAAAGCACAGAGCCCCACATTTTATGTTGCCCTGGAGAGCTTGCAGAGCACTGGGGAAAGGCAGGCAGAGAATTCCCTGCTAGCACCTTCTCTGTGCCTGGGAAGCACAAGTGTTCACATTGCTTCGCAGAATCGTGTTTGTGCAGAAAACACTAACACTTGTTCAGAAGGAAAGAAAGCACAGAGCCCCAGATTTTATGTTGCCCTGGAGAGCTTGCAGAGCACTGGGGAAAGGCAGGCAGAGAATTCCCTGCTAGCACCTTCTCTGTGCCTGGGAAGCACAAGTGTTCACATTGCTTCGCAGAATCGCGTTTGTGCAGAAAACACTAACACTTGTTCAGAAGGAAAGAAAGCACAGAGCCCCACATTTTATGTTGCCCTGGAGAGCTTGCAGAGCACTGGGGAAAAGCAGTCAGAGAATTCCCTGCTAGCACCTTCTCTGTGCCTGGGAAGCACAAGTGTTCACATTGCTTCGCAGAATCGTGTTTGTGCAGAAAACACTAACACTTGTTCAGAAGGAAAGAAAGCACAGAGCCCCAGATTTTATGTTGCCCTGGAGAGCTTGCAGAGCACTGGGGAAAGGCAGGCAGAGAATTCCCTGCTAGCACCTTCTCTGTGCCTGGGAAGCACAAGTGTTCCCATTGCTTCGCAGAATCGCGTTTGTGCAGAAAACACTAACACTTGTTCAGAAGGAAAGAAAGCACAGAGCCCCACATTTTATGTTGCCCTGGAGAGCTTGCAGAGCACTGGGGAAAAGCAGGCAGAGAATTCCCTGCTAGCACCTTCTCTGTGCCTGGGAAGCACAAGTGTTCCCATTGCTTCGCAGAATCGCGTTTGTGCAGAAAACACTAACACTTGTTCAGAAGGAAAGAAAGCACAGAGCCCCACATTTTATGTTGCCCTGGAGAGCTTGCAGAGCACTGGGGAAAGGCAGGCAGAGAATTCCCTGCTAGCACCTTCTCTGTGCCTGGGAAGGAGAAGTGTTCACATTGCTTCGCAGAATCGCGTTTGTGCAGAAAACACTAACACTTGTTCAGAAGGAAAGAAAGCACAGAGCCCCAGATTTTATGTTGCCCTGGAGAGCTTGCAGAGCACTGGGGAAAAGCAGGCAGAGAATTCCCTGCTAGCACCTTCTCTGTGCCTGGGAAGCACAAGTGTTCCCATTGCTTCGCAGAATCGCGTTTGTGCAGAAAACACTAACACTTGTTCAGAAGGAAAGAAAGCACAGAGCCCCAGATTTTATGTTGCCCTGGAGAGCTTGCAGAGCACTGGGGAAAGGCAGGCAGAGAATTCCCTGCTAGCACCTTCTCTGTGCCTGGGAAGGAGAAGTGTTCCCATTGCTTCGCAGAATAGCGTTTGTGCAGAAAACACTAACACTTGTTCAGAAGGAAAGAAAGCACAGAGCCCCAGATTTTATGTTGCCCTGGAGAGCTTGCAGAGCACTGGGGAAAGGCAGGCAGAGAATTCCCTGCTAGCACCTTCTCTGTGCCTGGGAAGCACAAGTGTTCACATTGCTTCGCAGAATCGCGTTTGTGCAGAAAACACTAACACTTGTTCAGAAGGAAAGAAAGCACAGAGCCCCACATTTTATGTTGCCCTGGAGAGCTTGCAGAGCACTGGGGAAAGGCAGGCAGAGAATTCCCTGCTAGCACCTTCTCTGTGCCTGGGAAGCACAAGTGTTCACATTGCTTCGCAGAATCGTGTTTGTGCAGAAAACACTAACACTTGTTCAGAAGGAAAGAAAGCACAGAGCCCCACATTTTATGTTGCCCTGGAGAGCTTGCAGAGCACTGGGGAAAGGCAGGCAGAGAATTCCCTGCTAGCACCTTCTCTGTGCCTGGGAAGCACAAGTGTTCCCATTGCTTCGCAGAATCGCGTTTGTGCAGAAAACACTAACACTTGTTCAGAAGGAAAGAAAGCACAGAGCCCCACATTTTATGTTGCCCTGGAGAGCTTGCAGAGCACTGGGGAAAGGCAGGCAGAGAATTCCCTGCTAGCACCTTCTCTGTGCCTGGGAAGGAGAAGTGTTCACATTGCTTCGCAGAATCGCGTTTGTGCAGAAAACACTAACACTTGTTCAGAAGGAAAGAAAGCACAGAGCCCCAGATTTTATGTTGCCCTGGAGAGCTTGCAGAGCACTGGGGAAAAGCAGGCAGAGAATTCCCTGCTAGCACCTTCTCTGTGCCTGGGAAGCACAAGTGTTCCCATTGCTTCGCAGAATCGCGTTTGTGCAGAAAACACTAACACTTGTTCAGAAGGAAAGAAAGCACAGAGCCCCAGATTTTATGTTGCCCTGGAGAGCTTGCAGAGCACTGGGGAAAGGCAGGCAGAGAATTCCCTGCTAGCACCTTCTCTGTGCCTGGGAAGGAGAAGTGTTCCCATTGCTTCGCAGAATCGCGTTTGTGCAGAAAACACTAACACTTGTTCAGAAGGAAAGAAAGCACAGAGCCCCAGATTTTATGTTGCCCTGGAGAGCTTGCAGAGCACTGGGGAAAGGCAGGCAGAGAATTCCCTGCTAGCACCTTCTCTGTGCCTGGGAAGCACAAGTGTTCACATTGCTTCGCAGAATCGCGTTTGTGCAGAAAACACTAACACTTGTTCAGAAGGAAAGAAAGCACAGAGCCCCACATTTTATGTTGCCCTGGAGAGCTTGCAGAGCACTGGGGAAAGGCAGGCAGAGAATTCCCTGCTAGCACCTTCTCTGTGCCTGGGAAGCACAAGTGTTCACATTGCTTCGCAGAATCGTGTTTGTGCAGAAAACACTAACACTTGTTCAGAAGGAAAGAAAGCACAGAGCCCCAGATTTTATGTTGCCCTGGAGAGCTTGCAGAGCACTGGGGAAAGGCAGGCAGAGAATTCCCTGCTAGCACCTTCTCTGTGCCTGGGAAGCACAAGTGTTCACATTGCTTCGCAGAATCACGTTTGTGCAGAAAACACTAACACTTGTTCAGAAGGAAAGAAAGCACAGAGCCCCAGATTTTATGTTGCCCTGGAGAGCTTGCAGAGCACTGGGGAAAGGCAGGCAGAGAATTCCCTGCTAGCACCTTCTCTGTGCCTGGGAAGGAGAAGTGTTCACATTGCTTCGCAGAATCGCGTTTGTGCAGAAAACACTAACACTTGTCCAGAAGGAAAGAAAGCACAGAGCCCCAGATTTTATGTTGCCCTGGAGAGCTTGCAGAGCACTGGGGAAAGGCAGGCAGAGAATTCCCTGCTAGCACCTTCTCTGTGCCTGGGAAGCACAAGTGTTCACATTGCTTCGCAGAATCGCGTTTGTGCAGAAAACACTAACACTTGTTCAGAAGGAAAGAAAGCACAGAGCCCCACATTTTATGTTGCCCTGGAGAGCTTGCAGAGCACTGGGGAAAAGGCAGGCAGAGAATTCCTGCTAGCACCTTCTCTGTGCCTGGGAAGCACAAGTGTTCCCATTGCTTCGCAGAATCGCGTTTGTGCAGAAAACACTAACACTTGTTCAGAAGGAAAGAAAGCACAGAGCCCCACATTTTATGTTGCCCTGGAGAGCTTGCAGAGCACTGGGGAAAGGCAGGCAGAGAATTCCCTGCTAGCACCTTCTCTGTGCCTGGGAAGCACAAGTGTTCACATTGCTTCGCAGAATCGTGTTTGTGCAGAAAACACTAACACTTGTTCAGAAGGAAAGAAAGCACAGAGCCCCAGATTTTATGTTGCCCTGGAGAGCTTGCAGAGCACTGGGGAAAGGCAGGCAGAGAATTCCCTGCTAGCACCTTCTCTGTGCCTGGGAAGCACAAGTGTTCACATTGCTTCGCAGAATCGCGTTTGTGCAGAAAACACTAACACTTGTTCAGAAGGAAAGAAAGCACAGAGCCCCAGATTTTATGTTGCCCTGGAGAGCTTGCAGAGCACTGGGGAAAAGCAGGCAGAGAATTCCCTGCTAGCACCTTCTCTGTGCCTGGGAAGCACAAGTGTTCACATTGCTTCGCAGAATCGTGTTTGTGCAGAAAACACTAACACTTGTTCAGAAGGAAAGAAAGCACAGAGCCCCAGATTTTATGTTGCCCTGGAGAGCTTGCAGAGCACTGGGGAAAGGCAGGCAGAGAATTCCCTGCTAGCACCTTCTCTGTGCCTGGGAAGCACAAGTGTTCCCATTGCTTCGCAGAATCGCGTTTGTGCAGAAAACACTAACACTTGTTCAGAAGGAAAGAAAGCACAGAGCCCCACATTTTATGTTGCCCTGGAGAGCTTGCAGAGCACTGGGAAAAGCAGGCAGAGAATTCCCTGCTAGCACCTTCTCTGTGCCTGGAAGCACAAGTGTTCCCATTGCTTCGCAGAATCGCGTTTGTGCAGAAAACACTAACACTTGTTCAGAAGGAAAGAAAGCACAGAGCCCCACATTTTATGTTGCCCTGGAGAGCTTGCAGAGCACTGGGGAAAGGCAGGCAGAGAATTCCCTGCTAGCACCTTCTCTGTGCCTGGGAAGGAGAAGTGTTCACATTGCTTCGCAGAATCGCGTTTGTGCAGAAAACACTAACACTTGTTCAGAAGGAAAGAAAGCACAGAGCCCCAGATTTTATGTTGCCCTGGAGAGCTTGCAGAGCACTGGGGAAAAGCAGGCAGAGAATTCCCTGCTAGCACCTTCTCTGTGCCTGGGAAGCACAAGTGTTCCCATTGCTTCGCAGAATCGCGTTTGTGCAGAAAACACTAACACTTGTTCAGAAGGAAAGAAAGCACAGAGCCCCAGATTTTATGTTGCCCTGGAGAGCTTGCAGAGCACTGGGGAAAGGCAGGCAGAGAATTCCCTGCTAGCACCTTCTCTGTGCCTGGGAAGGAGAAGTGTTCCCATTGCTTCGCAGAATAGCGTTTGTGCAGAAAACACTAACACTTGTTCAGAAGGAAAGAAAGCACAGAGCCCCAGATTTTATGTTGCCCTGGAGAGCTTGCAGAGCACTGGGGAAAGGCAGGCAGAGAATTCCCTGCTAGCACCTTCTCTGTGCCTGGGAAGCACAAGTGTTCACATTGCTTCGCAGAATCGCGTTTGTGCAGAAAACACTAACACTTGTTCAGAAGGAAAGAAAGCACAGAGCCCCACATTTTATGTTGCCCTGGAGAGCTTGCAGAGCACTGGGGAAAGGCAGGCAGAGAATTCCCTGCTAGCACCTTCTCTGTGCCTGGGAAGCACAAGTGTTCACATTGCTTCGCAGAATCGTGTTTGTGCAGAAAACACTAACACTTGTTCAGAAGGAAAGAAAGCACAGAGCCCCACATTTTATGTTGCCCTGGAGAGCTTGCAGAGCACTGGGGAAAGGCAGGCAGAGAATTCCCTGCTAGCACCTTCTCTGTGCCTGGGAAGCACAAGTGTTCCCATTGCTTCGCAGAATCGCGTTTGTGCAGAAAACACTAACACTTGTTCAGAAGGAAAGAAAGCACAGAGCCCCACATTTTATGTTGCCCTGGAGAGCTTGCAGAGCACTGGGGAAAGGCAGGCAGAGAATTCCCTGCTAGCACCTTCTCTGTGCCTGGGAAGGAGAAGTGTTCACATTGCTTCGCAGAATCGCGTTTGTGCAGAAAACACTAACACTTGTCAGAAGGAAAGAAAGCACAGAGCCCCAGATTTTATGTTGCCCTGGAGAGCTTGCAGAGCACTGGGGAAAGGCAGGCAGAGAATTCCCTGCTAGCACCTTCTCTGTGCCTGGGAAGCACAAGTGTTCCCATTGCTTCGCAGAATCGCGTTTGTGCAGAAAACACTAACACTTGTTCAGAAGGAAAGAAAGCACAGAGCCCCACATTTTATGTTGCCCTGGAGAGCTTGCAGAGCACTGGGGAAAGCAGGCAGAGAATTCCCTGCTAGCACCTTCTCTGTGCCTGGGAAGCACAAGTGTTCACATTGCTTCGCAGAATCGGTTTGTGCAGAAAACACTAACACTTGTTCAGAAGGAAAGAAAGCACAGAGCCCCAGATTTTATGTTGCCCTGGAGAGCTTGCAGAGCACTGGGGAAAGGCAGGCAGAGAATTCCCTGCTAGCACCTTCTCTGTGCCTGGGAAGCACAAGTGTTCACATTGCTTCGCAGAATCGCGTTTGTGCAGAAAACACTAACACCTTGTTCAGAAGGAAAGAAAGCACAGAGCCCCAGATTTTATGTTGCCCTGGAGAGCTTGCAGAGCACTGGGGAAAAGGCAGTCAGAGAATTCCCTGCTAGCACCTTCTCTGTGCCTGGGAAGGAGAAGTGTTCACATTGCTTCGCAGAATCGCGTTTGTGCAGAAAACACTAACACTTGTTCAGAAGGAAAGAAAGCACAGAGCCCCACATTTTATGTTGCCCCTGGAGAGCTTGCAGAGCACTGGGGAAAAGCAGGCAGAGAATTCCCTGCTAGCACCTTCTCTGTGCCTGGGAAGCACAAGTGTTCACATTGCTTCGCAGAATCGCGTTTGTGCAGAAAACACTAACACTTGTTCAGAAGGAAAGAAAGCACAGAGCCCCACATTTTATGTTGCCCTGGAGAGCTTGCAGAGCACTGGGGAAAGGCAGGCAGAGAATTCCCTGCTAGCACCTTCTCTGTGCCTGGGAAGCACAAGTGTTCACATTGCTTCGCAGAATCGCGTTTGTGCAGAAAACACTAACACTTGTTCAGAAGGAAAGAAAGCACAGAGCCCCACATTTTATGTTGCCCTGGAGAGCTTGCAGAGCACTGGGGAAACGCAGGCAGAGAATTCCCTGCTAGCACCTTCTCTGTGCCTGGGAAGCACAAGTGTTCCCATTGCTTCGCAGAATCGCGTTTGTGCAGAAAACACTAACACTTGTTCAGAAGGAAAGAAAGCACAGAGCCCCACATTTTATGTTGCCCTGGAGAGCTTGCAGAGCACTGGGGAAAGGCAGGCAGAGAATTCCCTGCTAGCACCTTCTCTGTGCCTGGGAAGCACAAGTGTTCCCATTGCTTCGCAGAATCGCGTTTGTGCAGAAAACACTAACACTTGTTCAGAAGGAAAGAAAGCACAGAGCCCCACATTTTATGTTGCCCCTGGAGAGCTTGCAGAGCACTGGGGAAAGGCAGGCAGAGAATTCCCTGCTAGCACCTTCTCTGTGCCTGGGAAGGAGAAGTGTTCACATTGCTTCGCAGAATCGCGTTTGTGCAGAAAACACTAACACTTGTTCAGAAGGAAAGAAAGCACAGAGCCCCACATTTTATGTTGCCCTGGAGAGCTTGCAGAGCACTGGGGAAAAGGCAGGCAGAGAATTCCCTGCTAGCACCTTCTCTGTGCCTGGGAAGCACAAGTGTTCACATTGCTTCGCAGAATCGCGTTTGTGCAGAAAACACTAACACTTGTTCAGAAGGAAAGAAAGCACAGAGCCCCACATTTTATGTTGCCCTGGAGAGCTTGCAGAGCACTGGGGAAAGGCAGGCAGAGAATTCCCTGCTAGCACCTTCTCTGTGCCTGGGAAGCACAAGTGTTCACATTGCTTCGCAGAATCGCGTTTGTGCAGAAAACACTAACACTTGTTCAGAAGGAAAGAAAGCACAGAGCCCCAGATTTTATGTTGCCCTGGAGAGCTTGCAGAGCACTGGGGAAAGGCAGGCAGAGAATTCCCTGCTAGCACCTTCTCTGTGCCTGGGAAGCACAAGTGTTCCCATTGCTTCGCAGAATCGCGTTTGTGCAGAAAACACTAACACTTGTTCAGAAGGAAAGAAAGCACAGAGCCCCAGATTTTATGTTGCCCTGGAGAGCTTGCAGAGCACTGGGGAAAGCAGGCAGAGAATTCCCTGCTAGCACCTTCTCTGTGCCTGGGAAGGAGAAGTGTTCCCATTGCTTCGCAGAATCGCGTTTGTGCAGAAAACACTAACACTTGTTCAGAAGGAAAGAAAGCACAGAGCCCCAGATTTTATGTTGCCCTGGAGAGCTTGCAGAGCACTGGGAAAGGCAGGCAGAGAATTCCCTGCTAGCACCTTCTCTGTGCCTGGGAAGCACAAGTGTTCACATTGCTTCGCAGAATCGCGTTTGTGCAGAAAACACTAACACTTGTTCAGAAGGAAAGAAAGCACAGAGCCCCAGATTTTATGTTGCCCTGGAGAGCTTGCAGAGCACTGGGAAAGGCAGGCAGAGAATTCCCTGCTAGCACCTTCTCTGTGCCTGGGAAGCACAAGTGTTCACATTGCTTCGCAGAATCGGTTTGTGCAGAAAACACTAACACTTGTTCAGAAGGAAAGAAAGCACAGAGCCCCAGATTTTATGTTGCCCTGGAGAGCTTGCAGAGCACTGGGGAAAGGCAGGCAGAGAATTCCTGCTAGCACCTTCTCTGTGCCTGGGAAGCACAAGTGTTCCCATTGCTTCGCAGAATCGCGTTTGTGCAGAAAACACTAACACTTGTTCAGAAGGAAAGAAAGCACAGAGCCCCAGATTTTATGTTGCCCTGGAGAGCTTGCAGAGCACTGGGGAAAGGCAGGCAGAGAATTCCCTGCTAGCACCTTCTCTGTGCCTGGGAAGGAGAAGTGTTCACATTGCTTCGCAGAATCGCGTTTGTGCAGAAAACACTAACACTTGTCCAGAAGGAAAGAAAGCACAGAGCCCCAGATTTTATGTTGCCCTGGAGAGCTTGCAGAGCACTGGGGAAAGGCAGGCAGAGAATTCCCTGCTAGCACCTTCTCTGTGCCTGGGAAGCACAAGTGTTCCCATTGCTTCGCAGAATCGCGTTTGTGCAGAAAACACTAACACTTGTTCAGAGGAAAGAAAGCACAGAGCCCCACATTTTATGTTGCCCTGGAGAGCTTGCAGAGCACTGGGGAAAGGCAGGCAGAGAATTCCCTGCTAGCACCTTCTCTGTGCCTGGGAAGCACAAGTGTTCACATTGCTTCGCAGAATCGTGTTTGTGCAGAAAACACTAACACTTGTTCAGAAGGAAAGAAAGCACAGAGCCCCAGATTTTATGTTGCCCTGGAGAGCTTGCAGAGCACTGGGGAAAGGCAGGCAGAGAATTCCCTGCTAGCACCTTCTCTGTGCCTGGGAAGGAGAAGTGTTCACATTGCTTCGCAGAATCGCGTTTGTGCAGAAAACACTAACACTTGTTCAGAAGGAAAGAAAGCACAGAGCCCCAGATTTTATGTTGCCCTGGAGAGCTTGCAGAGCACTGGGGAAAGGCAGGCAGAGAATTCCCTGCTAGCACCTTCTCTGTGCCTGGGAAGCACAAGTGTTCCCATTGCTTCGCAGAATCGCGTTTGTGCAGAAAACACTAACACTTGTTCAGAAGGAAAGAAAGCACAGAGCCCCAGATTTTATGTTGCCCTGGAGAGCTTGCAGAGCACTGGGGAAAGGCAGGCAGAGAATTCCCTGCTAGCACCTTCTCTGTGCCTGGGAAGGAGAAGTGTTCCCATTGCTTCGCAGAATCGCGTTTGTGCAGAAAACACTAACACTTGTTCAGAAGGAAAGAAAGCACAGAGCCCCAGATTTTATGTTGCCCTGGAGAGCTTGCAGAGCACTGGGGAAAGGCAGGCAGAGAATTCCCTGCTAGCACCTTCTCTGTGCCTGGAAGCACAAGTGTTCACATTGCTTCGCAGAATCGCGTTTGTGCAGAAAACACTAACACTTGTTCAGAAGGAAAGAAAGCACAGAGCCCCACATTTTATGTTGCCCTGGAGAGCTTGCAGAGCACTGGGGAAAGGCAGGCAGAGAATTCCCTGCTAGCACCTTCTCTGTGCCTGGGAAGCACAAGTGTTCACATTGCTTCGCAGAATCGTGTTTGTGCAGAAAACACTAACACTTGTTCAGAAGGAAAGAAAGCACAGAGCCCCAGATTTTATGTTGCCCTGGAGAGCTTGCAGAGCACTGGGGAAAGGCAGGCAGAGAATTCCCTGCTAGCACCTTCTCTGTGCCTGGGAAGCACAAGTGTTCCCATTGCTTCGCAGAATCGCGTTTGTGCAGAAAACACTAACACTTGTTCAGAAGGAAAGAAAGCACAGAGCCCCACATTTTATGTTGCCCTGGAGAGCTTGCAGAGCACTGGGGAAAGGCAGGCAGAGAATTCCCTGCTAGCACCTTCTCTGTGCCTGGGAAGGAGAAGTGTTCACATTGCTTCGCAGAATCGCGTTTGTGCAGAAAACACTAACACTTGTCCAGAAGGAAAGAAAGCACAGAGCCCCAGATTTTATGTTGCCCTGGAGAGCTTGCAGAGCACTGGGGAAAGCAGGCAGAGAATTCCCTGCTAGCACCTTCTCTGTGCCTGGAAGCACAAGTGTTCACATTGCTTCGCAGAATCGCGTTTGTGCAGAAAACACTAACACTTGTTCAGAAGGAAAGAAAGCACAGAGCCCCAGATTTTATGTTGCCCTGGAGAGCTTGCAGAGCACTGGGGAAAGGCAGGCAGAGAATTCCCTGCTAGCACCTTCTCTGTGCCTGGGAAGCACAAGTGTTCCCATTGCTTCGCAGAATCGCGTTTGTGCAGAAAACACTAACACTTGTTCAGAAGGAAAGAAAGCACAGAGCCCCACATTTTATGTTGCCCTGGAGAGCTTGCAGAGCACTGGGGAAAGGCAGGCAGAGAATTCCCTGCTAGCACCTTCTCTGTGCCTGGGAAGCACAAGTGTTCACATTGCTTCGCAGAATCGTGTTTGTGCAGAAAACACTAACACTTGTTCAGAAGGAAAGAAAGCACAGAGCCCCAGATTTTATGTGCCCTGGAGAGCTTGCAGAGCACTGGGGAAGGCAGGCAGAGAATTCCCTGCTAGCACCTTCTCTGTGCCTGGGAAGCACAAGTGTTCACATTGCTTCGCAGAATCGCGTTTGTGCAGAAAACACTAACACTTGTTCAGAAGGAAAGAAAGCACAGAGCCCCAGATTTTATGTGCCCTGGAGAGCTTGCAGAGCACTGGGGAAAGCAGGCAGAGAATTCCCTGCTAGCACCTTCTCTGTGCCTGGGAAGGAGAAGTGTTCACATTGCTTCGCAGAATCGCGTTTGTGCAGAAAACACTAACACTTGTTCAGAAGGAAAGAAAGCACAGAGCCCCAGATTTTATGTTGCCCTGGAGAGCTTGCAGAGCACTGGGGAAAAGCAGGCAGAGAATTCCCTGCTAGCACCTTCTCTGTGCCTGGGAAGCACAAGTGTTCCCATTGCTTCGCAGAATCGCGTTTGTGCAGAAAACACTAACACTTGTTCAGAAGGAAAGAAAGCACAGAGCCCCACATTTTATGTTGCCCTGGAGAGCTTGCAGAGCACTGGGGAAAGGCAGGCAGAGAATTCCCTGCTAGCACCTTCTCTGTGCCTGGGAAGCACAAGTGTTCACATTGCTTCGCAGAATCGTGTTTGTGCAGAAAACACTAACACTTGTTCAGAAGGAAAGAAAGCACAGAGCCCCAGCATTTTATGTTGCCCTGGAGAGCTTGCAGAGCACTGGGGAAAGGCAGGCAGAGAATTCCCTGCTAGCACCTTCTCTGTGCCTGGGAAGCACAAGTGTTCCCATTGCTTCGCAGAATCGCGTTTGTGCAGAAACACTAACACTTGTTCAGAAGGAAAGAAAGCACAGAGCCCCACATTTTATGTTGCCCTGGAGAGCTTGCAGAGCACTGGGGGAAAAGCAGGCAGAGAATTCCCTGCTAGCACCTTCTCTGTGCCTGGAAGCACAGTGTTCCCATTGCTTCGCAGAATCGCGTTTGTGCAGAAAACACTAACACTTGTTCAGAAGGAAAGAAAGCACAGAGCCCCACATTTTATGTTGCCCTGGAGAGCTTGCAGAGCACTGGGGAAAGGCAGGCAGAGAATTCCCTGCTAGCACCTCTCTGTGCCTGGGAAGGAGAAGTGTTCACATTGCCCTCGCAGAATCGCGTTTGTGCAGAAAACACTAACACTTGTTCAGAAGGAAAGAAAGCACAGAGCCCCAGATTTTATGTTGCCCTGAGAGCTTGCAGAGCACTGGGGAAAAGCAGGCAGAGAATTCCCTGCTAGCACCTTCTCTGTGCCTGGGAAGCACAAGTGTTCCCATTGCTTCGCAGAATCGCGTTTGTGCAGAAAACACTAACACGTTGTTCAGAAGGAAAGAAAGCACAGAGCCCCAGATTTTATGTTGCCCTGGAGAGCTTGCAGAGCACTGGGGAAAGGCAGGCAGAGAATTCCCTGCTAGCACCTTCTCTGTGGCCTGGGAAGGAGAAGTGTTCCCATTGCTTCGCAGAATCGCGTTTGTGCAGAAAACACTAACACTTGTTCAGAAGGAAAGAAAGCACAGAGCCCAGATTTATGTTGCCCTGGAGAGCTTGCAGAGCACTGGGGAAAGGCAGGCAGAGAATTCCCTGCTAGCACCTTCTCTTGTGCCTGGAAGCACAAGTGTTCACATTGCTTCGCAGAATCGCGTTTGT